>JANBTS010000082.1:0-44158 GCA_027578955.1 Coemansia sp. RSA 1250
GTTCGCCTGCTGACCCGGCTACAAAACATGGTAATTAAATACTTTATTTAGCGATTCAACCCACATTCTTCCAAAGCTACCAGGCTAAAAGTTGTCCCATTCGTCGTCCCAGCCTCCAGTCTTTTTAGCTGCTGAGCGTGGTTGAAGGCTGCTGGAAGATCCCGAAGTCTGCAGATTCCGCGAACTTGTGCGTTTGGTAATGTTTGCTACGCCGTTTTGCGGAATATGGGCATTTGATGAGGCTGGTGGTGTCAGTGATGAGCTGGCATTCATCTCCTTGTCAAAGAAATCAACTTCGTCATTGTATGTGTTATCATTGTAGCTGTCATTGTCTGTGGATACTTGTGAATAGCTCCCTCCAGATCTCATGTATGTCGATAAAGACGTAAATCCGCGATTAGCCTGCTCTTCCATCTTCTGTCCGATCGACGAGACATAAGAGGATACTTCATTGCGGAAGTTGGGATCCTGTACTTTCTGGGCAGCTGGCCGCACATATGATTCATTGATGCTGCCAGCAACTGTGCCAAGCGTGCTGAGTGCTGTCTGTGCTCCGCTGGTCAACAGCGACCACCCCTTGGTCAGAGTAGCCATAGGGTCGTTGACAGCATCTCGAGGGCTATATGGGCTTGCTGAAGCACTGGGTGCCGAGCCAGTGCCGTGATAGGAGTCCGAGCCAAAGCCGCTATACTTGCCACCTTGGCTTGGTGGCAGATCATCCCGACGCGCCGCATTCTGAGCGCCCAATTTGGCAAAGTACTGCTCATTTTGCTGCTTTTGTGAAGTGCCACTGATAGCAGACGAGCTGCGATTGAATGCTTCAGGTGTTTGGCTGCGGCTTATGCTAGGCGAGTTGCTAAAGGTTTTCAGCTGCGGCGTGCTTCCAAACTGTGCCGGCGAGGATGATTGGGCCGACAAGGGGCTGGTTGCTTCGGTAGCTGGCGGTGCCGTCCACGCCCGGCCTTCGCATTGTGCGGTTAGCTTTTGCCGCCACAGCTCGGCAAACTTGCTGCTGTATTTATCTTTAATCGACATTCCCTCGGTGTATCCGGGCTGGCTTCTGAAAAATTCCAAGGCCGCTTTGTTTCCGCCAAGTTCCATGCGTTTCAGTTGCTCGCTGGTCCACTTGTCCATGGTGATGGAGCGGACAAAGCTCAAGTGCACGCCCAGTCCACGGTGCTGTCCTGAGCAGTTGAGGCAGAAGAATGTGCCTAGTGATACCGATGCCCATTGCGGATTGGGCGACCCGCAGTCCATGCACACCTATACTCAGCGAATTACGTGTAAGTTTCCAATACAACCACCAAGACCAGCAAATTCAGAGAATGCTGCTATGTAGATATACACACCTTGTTACCCTCTTTGCGCTGAAGCTGAAGCAACGCCCGCTTAACATCGGCATCCGACGTCATTTCTCTCGACAAAATGCTGAACAGTAAAGAAAAATTTATAATTTCACAAGTAAAAAAATAGTGATAACCAAGCCAATCATCAGTTGCCGCGCGTTGTGCCTTTTTTAGCGCTGCTTGTTCAATTTAAGGCGAAATGAGCCAATGTGCGGTTTATTTCTCTTTGGTGGCGGCGGCAACTGGCGATGTGTGTTCTGCGTTGACCGAAATGTAGCAAAAGAGCGCAATAAGCAGGAACACAACACAGCCGAGGGTGTTGGTCAGTGTCATCAACTGGTTGTCTGTGATCATATTCGTTTAGGTGCTCTGCAAAAGAAAAGAATTAAACCGCTATGGTTCCGCCAGCTTTACAAAGAAGAGGGATTTAGCTGCTTGTGAGCAAAGCAAAGCAAAGCAGAGAATGGTTTGGCTGGAGTGGATAAACTTGATACGCAGTGCTTAATGGCATTCTTGTAACAGCAATGTCCCTCAGTGGATATAGACCTACCATCACATGACTGGTACCCATTGATCGGAATCGGTGCCTTTTCTATGAAACCAAAGCTTCCCTTAGATTTACACTGTGTTATCTCTGTATCCTTTATCTAAATGTCGTCGTATGAGCCGCCACCATTGGGTATGTGAAGTGACTTTCTTAAAGACGCTGTTTTTGAACTAGTGGTACTAACTAACAAAGAATTGTAGAGAGTTATAGCCAGCACAGAGGAAGTAAACGGCAGCGTACAGGCAAATTTGCTGGCAGGGGAGTGCAGAATGGCCCGCCGCTTATGAATCCGTTTGGATCTCCAGTAATGTCTGTGCCTGAGCACTCAACAGAAAGTCATGGCGTATCCAGCAACGAGCAGCAGGTCATTGCTTTTATTAGTGGAATACCGGAAGAGATCAACGACAGCTGGCTTGAAAAGATCTTGTCAGCTTGTGGAGAAATAGCGAGCTGGAAACGAGTGCAGGCTGCTGATGGTAGCCCACAGGCATTTGGATTTTGCGAATTCAAGAGTATATATGATGCCGCCCGCACCATGCGAGTTTTGAGCTCTGACAGGCTGAAGAATCTGCCTTCCACGTCTCCCCAGTTGCTGAAGGTTCAATTAGACAACAAGCAAAAACACTATCAGGAAAGAGGCATAGACTCCAAACAGAACGATTCGGATATATTGCAGTCTCTTGAGCGTATCTTTGACGAGATAGAGAAATCCAAAAGCACAGCCTCAAATGACAGCGGAGATAAATCAACACCCAAAGAGTCTGCCGATGACGAAGATAAAGACTTCTCGCTGGACCTTGAAGTGGCCTGGGAGAAAGAGCAAGCACAAAAGGCCAGGCATAAACGTTACATTGCTGCAGCTGAAGAGCGTGAAAGGCACATTGCAATTGAGCTAAAGGAGCGTGAAAGCCGACTAGAACGGAATGCAATGCGGGAGCTAGATGACATTGAAGAAAAGCAGCGACGACAGGAGGCGATGTCAACATTGCTGTCCAAGTGGAACGACAGCCAGGAAGAGCAGCTGGGCGAGCATGAGTATTACCGGGATCGTCAGAGATGGTGGCGCCGGCGCAAAGCAGAGCGTGCTCGTGAAATGGAGGTGGACGAAGCCGATAGGTATCGGCAGGAACGCGAGGAGAGTGCTAATGCCGAGACTGCCACTGCGAATGATCAGCGGGATATGATTGAGGCGCTGATTAAAGAGATACCAAGCGATCCCAAACTGTTGTTTGAATGGCCTGTCAAATGGGAGTGTATTGACACTGACCTGGTCAAAACTAAAGTTGAGCCTGCTGTGCGTAAGCGCTTGGTAGAATACCTCGGCGGAGAAGGCGATGATGGATCAGTAGATGAGCTGACCGAGTACGTAACAACGCATATCGAGCATCATAAACCGCCACAGGGACTAGTCGAAGAGCTGGAGATGGTGCTTGTTGACGAGGCTCTGGTCTTTGTTGCTAGGATATGGCGATTTGTAGTTTATGAATCAGAAGCCCGTGCACGGAAATTATGCTAATGATGTCACCTGGCAGAGCTTTGTGTGTTAACTTTATAAAAATATATTTGAATTTCTTTTTGCATTTTTTCCCTTTGTCTTTAGTCATTGCAATGACAGATTTTCGAACCAATTCCATAGCTCCAGCAGCAGCAGCAGCAGCAGCAGCAGCAGACGAAGACGAACACGAGCCGCTGCTGCCTCAGACACCGGAGGAAAGTAGGGGTTCTGAGCCAGCAGGTGGCTTGAGCATTAAGCACAGAGTGCTTGGAGTAGCTCGCCATACAACGACAGCTTTAGGCGTGTGCCTTGCCGCTGCATGCCTAGGCATTGGTTTCTATATATTGTATATACTTGTTCATGTTCCAGCGATGCTAGAAGTCCTGCAAGGGAGTGAGCCGCAGTTAGAGTCAGCTTCGCTTATAGATATGGACGACGACGGTGTGCTGTTTGCAGTCGACTTGCATTTTCCCAACTGGGGCCGTCGGGCAGCAACAGTTCCCTTTGCCAATACTACTATTTACTACCATGAGGATGCTGTGGGATGGCTGTACGCTAAGAACTTGGAGGTGACCCCGCACCATAAACGATTGTCTCTGTATGACGTATTTCATGTTACGAATGCGGAGGCTATGGGAAGCCTGCTTGCCGAGGCTGCGGCAAGACGCCGCGTAACTGTCTCTGTACAGACAGGCATTTCTTTGGGTGGATTTGGCAGATACTTGCCCGTGGTCAGTGTCCATCGCGAATTGGAGCTTGTACTGCCGCCATTACCGGCTGCAAACATTACTTTTCAGGACGTAGTTGGTCCAGTAGACGACACTGTCGATGGTGGCGTGACTATGCATGCCAAATTGCTGCTAAATGCTCCAGTTCCTGTTTCAGCAAATATCAGTCCGGTGCGGATAGATGCACGCTATCAAAACATCACTATTGCTTCAGTTGACATTGGGCCAACAACTATGTTTGCTGGTGGAGTCAGCAGCATACCCGTAACGACAAACATAAAGCGGATTTCCAGCAGCGCACATGAAGAAGCTCTGGCTAATTTGGCCATGAAAATAAGCTCTGGCGAGGGCGCTGAGCTTTTGCTCTCTGGCTCTGATCCGTCCTGCTGCGAACAGGCACCTTTATGGCTTCGCCAGATGCTTCATATGGTTGAGATTCCGATTGCAACTGATATTGCCCAGCTGCCACACTATGCACTTCCTCCCTATGAGAACTTTGTCAAGAAAGTCTCTGTCGACAAGCTCTACGCATACTGGAGCGCGGAAGACAGCTATAAGCCCTGGGCTGGGATTTCCGCCCAAGTGCTGATTGAGATTCCCAATACCTCAGGAGCCAATGCAACGTTTGAAATTGAATCGCTGGTGCCTCACTTGCAACTAGTTGACGAGGATAACCAGCCATTTGCTACCATAGACATCGTAGCAATTCCCATTCAGCTGAAGCAAGTGGCACCGTTCAAGTTTGTGGTATCGTGCGACTTTGATCGTCTAGGGCTTAGCGTAGTTTCCGGTAAGGAGGAGCAGTTCACCTATGCAATGAAGCGAGCGCTGTCGGACCGAAACTTGGCATTAGGCATTAACGGGACGCTGGATATTGTGCTGGCGACATCCATCGGCCTGATTCATATAAACAAGCTTCCCGTGGATGCCAACATTGACTGGACATTTGATGCGGATATTCGGATGCCACATAGTATCTTCTACAATGCTATTGATGCGACTCCCAATGCAGAAGCAGAGAGCAGCAGCGCAAAGGTCTCTGTAAACCGTATCCATGTGGCGGAAACTACGCGTGAGCTGCTGGTATTTGAACTGGGGCTTGACATAGTCAATCCATTTACCTATGGCGCATTTATCACCGATCTGGCGTTAAATGTCAACTATGATGGGCTTCATATTGCAACCGTTGGAGTTGAGGAGCTATCTCTGTCAAAGGGCAAAAACACGCAAACCGTGTACGTTCACTTTAACAACTATCCAGAGGACCTCCGGCAAAAGCGGTTGTTTTTGGAGGCATCGGTAGGTAGAAACATCACCATTGAAGTTGCAGGCTTTCCCAACTGCACACGCATTCCCCCACTTGAGGCATCGTTGCGTGAATTTACCAAAGAGCTCACTGTCGATACTTCGAAGTTAAGAAAGCCAGGGACCAGCAGCGGAAAGCTGGCAGGGAGCTTTCCGCAAGTTTTGCAAGAAGTGGTGTTTCATATTTTCAGCATGGCTGCGGAAGCAACCGTGATAAACCCGGTGTCAGGCGCTGGCATTTGGCTGCAGAAGATTGAAGCCATTGGGTACTACCATGAGGACGTTCCATTGGGCACGCTTGAATATGACTTTACAGCCAAGCAGCCCAGCGGGTTGCGTCTGCCGTACAACCAGGCAGTCACCACGCCGCGTCTGCCGATTACCGCCAACGAAACATCAATAGGGTGGGATCTGCTGCGCAAAGCCATCGGTGGAACTCTTGATGTTGATGTATTCACAAACATCCAGATGCAGATTGGAAACGCGCCATTGAACTTTACCGTCTTGGGCAAAAACGCGCCAGTCAAAGTTCGGCTGTAAGCAGCATGCCCATAAACTACACTCGGAGAATTGATTTGTTTATTTTATTATTATTATTTGCTTGGCACTGTGTATAATAAACATCTCTGGACATTATGAGTGAGCTTGACGACGAGCTTGACCAGGCGCGACAGCAAAGCCAAGCTCGCTTTCGCGATGCATTTGAGGCAATATTTGCCAAATACGGGCATATTGACGACGAAGACGACATTATTGACCTGGAAACCGGAAAGCTTATAGTAGACAATGGACGGATACGCAACGCCGAGGCAATATCGCTGGGAGACCTGCTTTATAGCCCGGACCATTCAAGCCCGACCAGACAAAGAAAGCGACATCGAGACATGTCCTTTCGCAACACAATGCCAAACTCTGGCGCCATGAGCAGCTCACCAGAGCTGCTGTCTAATGGCCAAAAGCAGAGCCTTGAAAATAACAATGCTGAACATCAGCACAGCAGTGACTACTCTGACGACAGCGATAGCAATGAAAGCGATTTCATTGACATGGATTTTGGGTCGCACTCGCTAAAATACGCACACAGACTACAAAGCAGCAACGTCGATACTGAGGACTACGACAACGGACTTTCTGCCGATTATGAGACTTCTGACTCTATAGATGCATCCCTGGACTCGCCCTTGGATGCTTATTTCACCAGCAGCGTGGAGAACTACTTGGAGCGGCTTCGCCGACAAATCAGAAGTCCAGCGCCAAACAACACTGCGTTATCCAGCAGTTCGGAGCTGTCAGCCTCCATGGAGCTGTTTAACATCGCCGATGGCTTGCATTCATCGCCACATACCATGTCATCGGCCGACTTAGACCGCCCAAGCGACAAGCAGATGCTAACTGATTACGAGTATATTCCTGAATCGCCAGCGCACATCCCAAAGACCACCAGCAACGTCCCGCCGCTACCTCATCCTCACCATGCATTCATATATGAGGCCAGTGGCGACGTCTCGGAAGAAGAGCCCCTGGAATCGTACGAATTCCGACGACATAACATGCAAGGCACCTTCCCATTCCAGCCAACACTAACACTCCATAGACCTCCCTCCCCAGCAGTGTTATTCAAGCCGCAGCCGATATCTCCGCACGCCTTTTTCGACCTTGACATCTGCGCAGTAAACCCATACTCGCCCGAAGAAGATGACGACGACAATGCCAGCATCCACTCAGGCGAGCAGCTGTACGCAGCCACCAGCTACGGCCTGCTGCAAAAAAAATAATAGCAACTGTCACCAATAAAAATGTCGCAATCCAGGATCGAACTGGAGACCTTCCGGGTGTAAACCGGATGCGATAACCAACTACGCCATCGCGACTTGACCTAGGATTCACATCTGCTGTCTAGAGCGTTTATTAGAAAATAGCAATTCGTAACAGGGCCATTTTAAAAATTAGTGTGCTATTTATTGACGAACGGAGAGGCGTTTCAAGTGCTGATGCTGTCGACCAGGGCAGTGGACTGTTGCAGGCGGCTGTTCTCGGCAGCCAGTGCCGAGCGCTGCTGGCTTAGGTCGTGCAGCTTCTGAGCGTTTTCTTGCTTGATTTGCGCGAGCTGCTGTTTGAGACGGGCAAGCTCAGCACGCTTGATGGCTGCAGAGCGGCTGCGGTTGATTGATTCGGGAGAAAGGCTGGGGATGGGGCGGTCTTCGCCGGCGAGCTTGCGCTGCGCGGCCTCCTTGACCAGCTTGTCGAGGCTGGCGAGCTTCTCGCTCATTTCATACTGCATTAGGATTGCCTGGAAGTCAGAGTTTGCCGAGTTGCGGATGTATGAGCTTACTTGCTCGTGGCAGCTGGCCAGCTTTCCGGGAATTTCACGCGCCAGGTCCGGAAACACTTCGCGCAGATCGTCTAGCTTAAACTTGTCTACGACTGCTGCCAGCGACCGGTCGAGCACAGACAGTAGCTTGTGGTAGCGCACGCTGTCAATTGAAGATTCCATTAAAGTAAACAAGAGAAAGAAATAAAAAGATTGGTAAACCCATACTCGCTTGGTTTGCAAAACAAGTATTCAATACACATGTACAAATCCCTTGATTGAGCGCTTAATTTTCTGTCGCTATGGCTGCTCCCAATTTCCCCAAGCCCAGCGAGTTTGCAGACGACAAGCGTGTGCAGCTGGTGGAAGAAACTGGGCACTACATATTCACCGACCCCGATGACGGCACGGAATACGAGTATGACAATGAGAAGGGCGCGTGGTTTCCCATGTGGAACGAGTCTCTGGTAGAGCAGCAGCAGTCTGTCTATGGCACCGAGTCTCTGCCCGAGGGTGACGTAGATGGCAGGAGTGGCAAGCGAAAACTGCCAGCGCAGTCAAAGAAGAGAGAAAACACAAGCATCTACATCTCTGGACTTCCGCTGGATGCAACCGAGGATGAGGTTGTCGAGTTCTTTTCGCAGTGCGGGACTATAATGCCCGACATCATTACCAGTAGGTACCACGGCGATTCTTCAGAATAGGAGATTGTTCATTGTGCTGCAAATTAACTGTAGACAAGCCAAAAGTGAAGCTGTATCGCGATGATACGGGGGCGCTTAAAGGCGATGCGCTTGTTACGTATTATAAACAACCCTCGGTGCAGCTGGCATTGGACATTCTGGACGACTCGCGCTTTCGGCCAGCCGACTCTGCTCATATTCGCGTACAGCAGGTAAGAGTGTAGCTCGGGAGAAGCTCTTTATGAGCACGGTGACTTCGGATGAATGCATTAATTTATTATTTATAGGCAGAGTTTGAGCCCAAAGCTCCTCTCAGCGATGCGGATAAAGCCAAGCGGCCTCGTGTAGATTCAAAGTTGGTGCAAAAGCGCATTAACCAGCTTGAAAAGTAGGGCAGGATTCGCAGATTGAATTTTACTCGGCGTTTATTTGCAGCTAATATGTTACCAATGGCAATTGTAGAAAGCTCGATTGGTTTGAAGGCGCTGACGACATTGCAGAAAGACACAGGCGGACAGTGATCCTTAAACACATGTTCACGCTGGAAGAGCTGGAGGTATGCATGCAACTTTAAGCACACTGCCATTCTTTTGCTTAACCAAGATTGTGTAGGCCGATGTGACTCTGCTACTGGATCTCCCAGAGGACGTGCGTTCGGAATGTGAAAAGCTGGGCAAAGTCACCAGCGTCAAGGTCTATGATGTAAGTACCAATCTACTAGCCGAGAACATCATAGCTGATCTGAATATCTGTAGAAATCAGACGAAGGAGTGGTAGCAGTAAAATTCAAAGACGAGCTATCGGCCAGAGCCTGCGTGAAGGTGAGTTTTTTTTTTTTTTGCGTTCCGAGAAGGCATGCACCATTGCAAAATGTTGGGAGAATAAAATTCAAGGAATAACATACTGAGAAACCCATGCAAATAGATGATGAATGGGCGCTTTTTTGCCGGGCGGCAGATTGAAGCATCAATCTACGACGGACATACGCGATACAAAGCGACAAAAAGAGGCTCTGACGCAGCAACCGCTTCCAATGTGCAAGGCAGCAGTGAAGATGCACCCAACGGCGATGACGAGCAGCGTATGGAGCAATACGCACAATGGCTTGATTCCGGCAACTAGGCGTTATTTATTTATGCACATGGTTGAGAATAAAAAAAGAAAGCGAATGGTTAGATGCACACACTACGCATGTCGGCAACGTCGGAAAAAGAAAAAGGTCTTGAGACAGCGGGTGGGCACGGTGTAGGCGTGAATGCTTGGGGCTAAACTCTGGCTGCCTTTGCGCATTGCTACAGGCCTTTGTATCAAGCCCGAATGGGTTGTTGTGGCCACATTGCAGTTATTAAAGTATCCCTGTGTAGATATTCCCAACACCCCTCTTTTTCTTGCAGCGCAGTATAATTGACGCGTAAAGCGGTACAAGGGAATATAAAAGCAGGCGGCTCTGGGCGCATTCATCTTCCTGCAGCATCCTCGACTCAACTATTTATAACACAACTCATCCAGTCCCTTGAGATCTACAGACTTGAATTGCTGATCCAGACAAAGAGAGCTTTGGATTGTTGTCTTCTTTCCATTTTGTGTTTTTAAAGCCATTTTTGGTACAGCCATCCATTTTTTTCTTTTTATTTTTGTCTGCTGGTCCTTTTTCTTTTGCTACCGGGCGAACAGACAGTTCACACAATACTGCTACTGCCTGGGAACATCGCCTGAGAAATAACCACCACGCACCACTAACCAACCACCAAGCGCGTTTTTTCTTTCCCTCTTTTTTGAAACCGCGCTTGTATTTCAAGTTTTTCATTTTTTTTTAACGCCAACCGTTATAACGCGCATAGCTCCCTAAACATGGCAACCGCTTTACGACCGACATCTAATGTAAGTTGAATTGTAACAGACCTCTTGTTTTGGTATGTGCTGCACCAGACTATTGGCCGGAACTAGTATACATGCTAACACCGCTATGCTGTGCTGCAAATACGCATACAGGAAGGGGGGGAGCATTCTCACACTGCACAATTAATTGCTCTCGGTACGTGCAGACATAAAAAAAACAGCCTTTTTCTTCTTCCCTCTTTCTGCATTCTCCAATTTACAACACGACAACCAAATTCAACAATATCATTCCGTTTATAGTACCATACCACAGACCCGCCAGAGCTCGCAGTGGCGGACCATATGCAAAGACGACGCTCCTTAGCACCTAATCAGCTTGGCGCATATATCGGAGACACAACAGCAAACTCAGCCGACCCGTATCAGGCAGCACGCAACATGGGCGCACGGCCAGCGTCAGCATACGCGTCTGGTGGGGCGGCAGCACAAAACGACTGGTACCCGCCACCACCACCGCCAGGACAATACCCGCAGCAGTCGAGCGGGCAGCGGCCGGCAGCAGCAGCAGCAGCAGCAGCATCGGGGTCAGGGCGGAGTAAATCTGGACGCGACATCAACAGCCGGCACCCAGGACAGCGCGAGCAGCGTGAACAGCACATAGGCGACTTTGTCATCAAAAAGTCGTTGGGAAAAGGAACATTCAGCAGAGTGTGCTTGGCAGAGCACCGCGTGACAAAGCAGAAGTTTGCGCTAAAGTTTATCAAGACCAAGTCGCCGCAAGGGGGCAGCAACGAGAAGCACAGCTTGCGTGTGGAGCGTGAAATCAAGCTGCTGTCGCTTCTGTACCATCCAAACATTGTGCGCATATATGACGTGGTGCAGCATCCAAAGTTCACCATGATTGTAATGGAGCATAACAGCGGCGGAGAGCTGCTGCACCACATCCGCAAGCGCGGGCGGCTGCATGAGAACGAGGCGCGGGGGCTGTTCCGACAGATAGTCAGCGCCATGGACTATACGCACCGCAACTGCATCATCCACCGCGACCTGAAGATGGAGAACATCATGCTGGACCACGAAGGGCGCATCCGCATCATCGACTACGGCTTTGCCAACACGTTCGAGTGGGACAAGCAGCTGGACACGTTCTGCGGCTCGCCGTTTTACGCTGCGCCCGAGATGGTCAATGGCATCAAGTACACCGGGCCCGAAGTGGACATCTGGAGCATGGGCGTCATTCTGTTCTTTCTGCTCTGCGGGCGCACGCCATTTGAGGGCGAGTCCATCAAGGTGATTTACGACAACATCTCGCGCGGAAAGTTTACGCTGCGGTCGTACGTAAGCAAAGACGCGCAGGACCTGCTGCAGAGGACACTCACCGTAGACCCGCGCAAGCGCATCACGATGAAGGGCATTGTCGAGCATCCGTGGATCAACCGCGACTTTGACCAGCCCATCAACAACCATCTGCCGCCGCGGCCCGCAGTGGTGCTGCAGCCCGACGAGCAGCTGCTGAAAAAGATGTCGCTGTACAAATACCGCATAGAGGACACGGTGGCAGCGCTAGCACGCAGCGACATGGCGCTGACGCCCATGGTGTGCATCTACCACCTGCTGGTCGAGTCCCGCAAACGCAAGGCGTCGCGCATGGCACGGCGGAGCCACGCCAACCAGATGGGCGGCCAGGGCTCGGACGTGGACGGCGTGTCGCCCGAGGCCCGGCCCTCGTCGCACAATCGGCACAGCTACGCGCCCGGCTATGGCGAGGCGCCCAGCCCGGCGTCTCGCCAGCGCCAGCAGCATGTGCCGTCGCATGGCTCCCAGGTTCCCTACGGCATGGTGGGAGCAGCAGGACGCGGCTCGGATCCCGAGCACCTGCCGCCATTTGGAGCGAGCCAGTACGAGCCGCCGCGGCTGCGCAAGGGGAGCACAGCCAGCGGGCAGCTGTCCGTAGACAGCTCGCTGAATCTGGAAGCATCGTCGCCGTTTCTGCGCGATGACGACAAGCGCAACAGCCGGTCGTCGCGGTTCTTCGACCGCGTGCGCAAGTCGATGCCGTTCCTCAAGACGCGGCGGTCGCAGGTGATGGACGACGTGCCGGCATTCGACCAGTCCAACAACAACATGGACGGCCGCAACCGCGCCAGCTTCTTCCAGGTGCCCTTCCGCAGATTCAGCGCCGCGCCGTCGGCGTTCTCTCTCAACAACGATTCGCAGCAGCCGGTGCACGTGCCCAGCCACTACCCGCCGCCGCCGCCGCTGCCCCAGGCGCAGCCTGACGGCGGGCGGCCCATGACGGCCTCTGGCGCAGCCCGCCCGTCGCTGTCGCCTCCGGCTGCGCGGCCCGCCACAAGCAGCGGCAGTGCCCACCGTCCGCACCGCCACACCGACTTTGGCCCTGCCGGGCAGCCGCCCGCCACGCATGCAGAGCCGCACCGCAAGTCAGAGCCGCCGCGCGACCTGCCCTACGATGGCAGCGCCGAGCCTGGCGGCCGCCGCAACCCCCGCCCGCTGTCGGTGGCGTCGGGGCGCCAGGTGACGCCCCTGCGCCTGCACCCCACTTCCAGCGCCCAGAGCAACCCGCCCGTGCCCCCGGCTGCCGGCGCCCAGCTGCCTGCAGCGCTGACATCGCGTGGATCGGCGCCGACGGGCGTTGCTGCCGGCCCGGCGCCAGCCAACGGCGGCGGCAAGGCCGGCGTGCGAGGAATATTCAACCTGCGGTGCACGATGCTGGGGCCGCTGCACGAGATCCAGGGCCGGATCGACGGCGTGCTGAAGAACAAGGCGATTGTTGTGCGGCAGATGGCGGACTCGGTGTACAGCTGCGACGACCAGGGCATGCGCTTCGAGATCATTGTGGAGAATGTGCAGGGGCAGCTGCATACAATAAAGTTCAAGCGCCTGGAGGGCAACTGGTGGGCATACAAGAAGCTCACCGTGGCCATTTCAAACGACCTGCAGAGTACCGAAGGTGCTGCTCGCTGATAGCTTTTCTTTTTATTAATACCACACATGCCCTCAACATCAGTTGGGAAAAAAAAATGCTTTTCTTTTTCTATTTTCAAGCTGCTTCTGAGCTTACAGCAGCAACAGCCGCAGCCAGCTCTTCGCGGTGCGAGCTGGGAACCAGCGGCGCCCACAGCCGCGCCACCCGCAGCAGCGCATTGAGCTCCTCGGCCCGGCAAGTTTCGCTTTCGCTGTGGATAGCCAGCCGCTCCCGCATTGCCCGCGTCTGGTCAGGAGTGCGCACTGCATCTACGTCCCCAAAGATGCTTTCATGCGCATATCTGTCCCGCAGCCCACGGTCTGTGCCCAGCAGAGCGGCAAGCAGGATGCGGCGATCGCGATCCGCAACCATCGCTTCGTAAACAATTCTGAGCTGAGCCGCTAGCAGGCGTGTTGAGCGAGGATCGATGTTGATTCTGTGGTACGCAAAGCGGCTGGCAGCCTCCTTGTCGGCGCCGCGGGGTGCCACTTTGGGCAAGAACCGCTCCAGCCCAGCGTACTGGCGGCCAACCAGCATCGAGGGAAGGTACACGGCTATATGGATGTTGTTGAATGCAAAGTGGGTGTCTTCCAGCTGCTGCCAGTGGCGGTCGAGAATGGCAGCCGTGTCCACCGGCGTCGGCTGGCCGAATTCGCCTGTTTCTGCAAATGTCCGCAGGTGCCCTTCAAGCGTATTGGTCGGATGCTTTGTAGAAATGTCCTGGTCGCTTTCCTGCAGCTGCGAGAGGTCAACCTCTTCGGGCACCCAGTCGCTGTAGCTGCAAAACACAGGCACATCTGCTGCAGGCTGCGGGCGATGCAGTGGGCGCTGGCGCTGGCAGAACTCCTGGTCGATAGTGGCACGCGCATCCAGCTCGGCCTCGATCTCCTGCACAATGTCTGCACGGGCCTTCATGCGATCGCATAGCTTTTTGATTGCTTTGTTTTCTGGCCAGCGCTCGGCCAGCGCAGCAAAGCGCTTCTTTTGCGCTGCGCGCTGCTCGGTACGCTCACGCAGCCCAGGAATAGGCAGCGGAATGTCCAAGTACCGCCGATGCTGGTCAATGCTGCGGAATGCCTGAGGCGCGCCAATGGATTTGGTGACGCCTCGCAAAAGCTGCGTCAAGGCAGAAAGGTGGATGCTTGCAGTGTAAACGTGCGACATGTCCGCGCTGCGGAAATCCCACTTTACAACCGGGAAGTTGTGGATAAACCGCTCCCACGTAGCCAGCGCTCGTATGGGGTTCTGCGCGCGGCGGTAGACCGAAAGCATAACAATGAAAATGATGGGATCCAGGTTGAAAAAGTTGCGCACGCGGGCCCGGTCTGCCTCTGGCAGATCAGCTCTATTTGCATTGGCGCGGGCCCAGTCTTGCTCAGCCAGAACCTGGTTAAAAACACGCTCGGCTTTGCCGTAGTTTTCAACGACGCTAAAGGCGCCGATAATAATGGTGTAGATGGCCTGCGTGGGCGTAATGCCAGCACGCAGCATCTCGTTGAAAGCAAGCATGCAGTTGCGCACGTCGCAAGACAGCGCATACGTGTGCATGAGAATGGCATATGTGCTGGCGTTCGGCCGGACCCCGGCACGCAACATCTCGGCGTACGTGCGCATGGCCCGCAGGCCATTGCCGGCGTGCACCGCAGCAGCAATGGTGGCATTGAAGGGCCGCGCCGGCAGCAGGGTCGGGGGAAGAGGCGACGTGGTCTGCATATGCAGCAGCTCTGCGTTGGCTCTATCGAGCTCGCCGCAGACCGCATACGCCTCGGCCAAAGCAGCATTCAGCGTTACCCCCACTTGCACAGCGTCGCCCCGGCGGCGCAGCCCGTGCACCAGGGCCACTGCCCGGTCCAGCATGCCTGCGTGGGCATACGCCAGCACCAGCACTGCATAGTGCCGCTGCCCCGGGACCTGTCCCAGCGCAAGCATCTCGTCAAACGCTGCCTGCACTCCCACTACATCGCCGTGCAAAAACAGCGTGCGCATCCACTTAAAGTACAATGGCATCGACAGCGGAACTGGCACTCCCCGAGCGTCTCGCCGGCTTGCGTGCACTGCCATAAACAGGTCTAGGGCCTGCTCGCGCAAAAAGCCATGCAGCACCACCTCCCACAGCCACTTGGGGGGCTCCAAATTGGCCTGTGCCATTGCACGAAGCGCACGCACCACGCCTGGCAAATCGCGCGCGCGCATGTACGTATAGACCGCCTCTGCATGGACTGCCAGCGCTGTTTTGGCATCGGCCGAGTCGGAGCCGGGCGTACTTTCCTGTAGCAGCGCGCTCGTATGTGCAGTGTCCTCGGGGCTGTCAAAGACGCGCAGCATCGCCAACGCCAGCTTGGACGCAGGCACACGCCCCTTGTGCACTTCATCCCAGCTGCGCAGCAGCTCGCGCGCCTCCTGCTCGCGGCCCAGTCGAACGTACAGCCGAAGCAGGGGCACTACGCATTCGACGTCTGTCTGCAGCATCTGCACGTGTATAGAGCTCTGGTGTGCAAAGACGCTCTGCACAATGGCTACAACTCGCTGCAGCTGCCCGTGGTCGGCGTACAGCCGTGCCAGATGCCCAAACGTCGTTCCCGCAGGCATAACGCCTGCATCTACCAGCTCCGCAAACAGCTGCTCTGCCAGCGCCGCTCGGTTGGCACGCACAGCGCCGCCAATTAGCCGCGAAAACATCTCTGTGTCTGGAGGCGCCAGCTGCGGCAGATTGGCAGCTATGGTACCTTGCTGCAGCGCTTCTGAGCGTGCCGACTGTGATGTGTCTAGTGCGGCTGCTGCCTCTAGCGCTGCTGCCACGTGCATCACTTGTACCCGCAGGTCCCACGGAACTTCGCCCTTCGCGTGCGGAGACTTTGGTGCTCGCGCGCCCAGGTCTGGCAGTGCACGGCTGATGCGCATGGCCCACACCGCCTGGTCTATGCATGCCTGATGCACCAGCAGCCGCACCAGCTTCCGCGTCAGCGACAGCGGCGGCCGCGCTCCGCGGCTCAGAAAGCCCACCCACACGCTCACAAACATCGGCCGATCTCGTTGCTGCAGCAGCACTGCGCCCACAACATTCCACGTCTTGCGATCGGGCATCAGAAGCCGCGCTCGGTTGTATGGCGCCCGTGCCGCCAGCGCCAGCATGCGTTTTAGAACCGCCATCACTCCGCGCACGTGCGCGCGCTGGGCAAATCCCACCATGGCCATATAGTACAAGTCGCGCGACACGCGGTAAGTGCGCCTCCCCTCTGCCTCGGCTGCAAGTGCTGACTTCTTTATCGCCTCCTCGACCTGCTCAATGTCTTCCTGCGTGGGCATGCGCTCTATCAGGGCTTTTTTGTTGGGCGCCGATTGCATAAACGCCGCTATGTCGGAGTTCTCCACCACGCTGTCCAGCAGATTGAGAACCTCTTCCTCGCGCCCGCGCTCTCGTGCCAGGGCTCCCAGCAGGCTGCTGTACTCGCTCAGCTCTGCCATAAAGCCCAGCGACGCATAGTCTTCCAAAAGCTCTACGATTGTTTGCGATCCGGTTTCGCCGCTGCTGTCAAGCGCAATCCGCCGCAACAGCCGCTGCATTCCCGTCAGTGTCAGCTGTTTGTGTAGATCCTGTCGTCGCAGGATCCGGTACATGCGCAGGGCCTGTGCTGCCGAGCCATCGTTGTTTTTGAGCGCATCGCTGAACGCCTGTAGCGATGCCTGCTCGTCTGCCGGAAGCAGCGAGGCAAACTTTGTCAGAAACGGGCTGTAGCTTCGTGTCATTGCCTTCCCGAGCCGGTCTTCGTCATCGTTGGATGTCGTGTATCTCCTCGTTTGAAAGCACGCAAGTGCTGTCCGATCGCTTCTGCCTGTACACCTACCGCCTCGTGTGCTCGCATGTGCCTGCGTGTATGTGTAAAGGTGTCTGCCGGCATATCGCCGCCCGATCCCTCGCGCTGTGTAGTTTAGCATCCACTCTATCGATATTAAGGCAAAAACCGTATCTCTTTCGGGTGAGGCCTGTAGTTCCGCGCACTCTTTTCTGCCCGCCGCCTGAACTATGCAATTTGCAGCCAATTTTTGTTTCGTCAAATCTGAAAAAGAGAGGAGAAAAAAACTTATGATCAAATTGAGCTATTGATTAGTATTGTTTCTGCTACCTCCGCCCTGCATAAACTGCTTCGCCATGTCCATAAGCGCGGGATTGCTCATCAGCGATGCGAGCGGGTTGCTGCTGCTGCTGCCGCCGCCCGAGCCGGAGCTGCCACTGGAGCCAGCATCTGCAGATCCAGCATTGGCACCAGAGCCAGCACTGCCTGCAGAGCCAGAGAGATTGCGGGCCATATCCATTATCTCGGGATTGTTCATTATATCTGACATGCTTGGGGTCTGTCCGGAGCTACGGAAGTTCTCTGCCATGCGCGCTATCGCCGGATTGCTCATAAGCTGCTCCAGCCCACCGTTGGCCATCATGCTCTGCGCCATGTTCATAAGCGCAGGGTTGTTCATCAGCGAGGAAAGATCAAATCCGCCGCCAGAGCTGCCCTGGTCCGGCGAAGCTGCCGAGCGATCTGAGGAGGTGATTTTGGCCTTGGCCGACTCGAGCGACTTTGTCATGACGCTGTTTCCTGGATCAAGCTCCAAGCCCTTCTCATATGCCTCGGCCGCTTCTTTGTACTGGCCCAGGCTATAGTGCGCCAGCCCCAAGCGCGAGTACCCTTTGCTGTATTTAGGATCGATTTCCAGCGCTTTCTTGGCATCTGCAACGGCCTTTTCGTGCTCTCCGTTTTGGCTGTATGCTGCTGCCCGGTTTCCGTAGTACACGGCAGTGTCGCCCACCAGCTCAATCGCACGAGTGTACGCATCGATAGCGCTTGCATAGTCCTTTTGCATAACAAACGAGTTCCCTTCCGCCTTGTATGCGTCAGCACGCTGCCTGTCCTCTGCAGACAGCGCTTGCGAGTCGGCAGCAGAGGCCGCTGCCTTGCTATTGCTGGCTGACGTGTTCAGCTTGGCCTGCGTTGCCATGTACACATCAAAGACCTTGTCGAGCGAAAACGGCTTGAGCGTCAGCTCGCGAACGCTGGCTTCATCGTCGAGATTCAAACCAAATGCATCGGCAACGCATTGCTTGGCAATCTCGAGACTTTCGGCTCCATCGGCTGAAACGAGGCCGTCTGCAACCGCCTTGTCGAGGTACTCGACAATGGCCATAGAAAGCCGCTTGCTGGAATCGGTAGAAGACATTTTAATGAATAAAGAGGAGAAAAAGAAAATTTTATTATTATTACCAGCTGAGATCCTGTGAGCCAGAATCACCGCCACAGGCCACCGGCTTGCCGCATGCACCAGCGTTCTTCAGCACGGCGTCAGGATCGGCCGCAATGGCAGCACGGAAGAGCAAGTTGCCGTACTTTTTGTACATCTCGGTGACACCGCCGCCCAGAATCAGGCGCTCCTCCATGGTGGACAGGTTGAAGGAGAACGCCTGGTCGCCGCAGTAGATCTTGCGGCCCGGCAGGTCGATAGAGACCTCAGCGCCCTCCTGAGCCAGCTCGTAGAACTTGTCGTCCTTGAGCACAATGCCCAGCAAGGCCATGTTGGGCTGGTTACGCGAGTAAATGAACGCGTACGACTTGGCAATGACCGCCTTGACATTGGCGCCCTTGAGAGCACGGGGAGCCTCCTCGCGGGACGAGCCTGAGCCAAAGCCGCCGCCAGCAACCACAATGTCGAAGCCCTGCGCGACCTTCTCGCGGAACTCGGGCCGGAAGTACTGGAACGCATGAGTACCCAGGTCCTCGTCAGAAACGCCCGGCATGAACTGCGCAGGGATGATTGCGTCAGTATCAATGTTATCTCCAAAGCGCTGGACGCGGCCGGTGATCAGATTTGCAGAGTCCTTGGGCTTGCCGGCGCTGCCAGCAGCAGCAGACTCGGCCGAGTCGGCGCTGGTGCCGCGAGCCGCAATGGTGGCATCGCGAGACTCCTCGAGGTGCGGGTTGGGCTCGCAGATGGAGATGGGCTCGGCCTTGTCCATCCACACGTCCAGCATGCGGCGGTAGCGGTCGCGGTCAATGAGATCCAGCAGCTCGCGCGGGTTTGTGACCTTCATGCCGAATGACGACGCAGCCACGGTGGCCGCAGAGGCCAGGTTGCCAATAGAGCCCGGGCCCATACGGTTCTTGAAGTTGCGGTTCTGCGAGCTCAGCCACACCTCGCCGTCACCGGCAACGTCGGCGGCAATGCCCAGGCAGTACGAGCAGCCAGGAGCTCCAATCTGGAAGCCAGCGCGCTGGTACACGTCCACCAGGCCCAGGCGGCGCAGCTTGGCCAGAATAGGCACGGAGCCAGGAGTGACCCGGCGGTTGCCGCTGGAAACCGGCACCAGCCCCTTGCGCAGGCCAGCGTCCAGCACCAGCGCTGCCAAAATGAGATCCTCCTCGGCCGTGGTGCAGGCGCCAATAAAGCAGCCATCCAAGTCCATGCTCACCTCGTCAACATGCACAACGTTGTCGGGGCTGGGGTGCAGGGCCACCAGCGAGTCCACCTGCGACAGATCAATGACGTGCGACTCTGCGTACTGCGCGTCGGCATCGGCACGGAAGTTGAGCGAGTTGGACTTGTACTCGGGGCTCTTGCGCTTGGCCAGGAACGCTGCTGTTATCTCGTCGGCCTCAAAGACACCGGCAATGCCACCAAACTCGGTGGCCATGTTGGCGCAAGCAAAGCGCGCGTCGCAGCTCATGTGCTGCAGACCCGGGCCTGTGAACTCGACTGCGCGCTCGAATGCCACGGTGTTGCGCTTGAGCTGGCGCAGGACGTCCAGAATGATGTCCTTGCCGCCAATTCCAAACGGCGGGGCGTTGACAAAGCGGATCTCGACGGTCTCGGGCACCTGCAGCCACGTCTCGCCGGTAACCAGCGGCATGACAACGTCGGCAGCACCCATGCCAATCGACAGCGCGCCCACTGCGCCTGCCGAGCACGTGTGCGAGTCTGCGCCAATCACCAGCTGGCCTGGCTGAGCACGCTCGCGGTAGAACTCTGTGTGCAGAATCGTGTAGTTGGGGCGGTAGAAGTCGACCAAGTGGGCCTCCTCGGCAAAGGCCTCGGACGTGGCTACCAGATCGCGCGGCTTGGGCTTGTGCATTGTGCGCGGGTCAACGGTGTGGTCGATTGCCAGCCAGAAGCGGTCGTTGCGGTTGACGCCGGGGCGGCCCATGGCGCTGTATGTCTTGTCCATGCCCTTCCATGTGAGCTCCGACGCAATTGTCCAGTCAACGCTCACGCACACCATGTCGCCTGGGCGCACATCGCCTGGTGCCGTCAGTCCGATTGCGTGGTGAGCAATGATCTTCTCGCACAGCGTCATGCCGCGCCGTCCCTCCGGCCGCACGCTCAGTCCAGGTGCCGGCGCTGCCCGGTCCTCGACATTCAGGCCTTCGGCATATGCCACTGCTGCCCGCACCACTGCATCGCCCACGTCGGCAGTCGATGCGCTGCCGCCCAGGTCACGCGTGCGGATGTTCCAGCCGTTGCGCTCGTCGCTGTCCAGCACACGCCGCACCGCCAGCTCAATCACATTGGCCTCGCGCTCCATGCCCAGCGAGTACCGCAGCATCATGGCTGCGCTGAGGATCGTGCCTACCGGATTGGCCACGTTCTGCCCAGCAATGTCGGGTGCCGAGCCGTGGATTGGCTCGTACAGGCCGCGGCTCGGCTCCGATCCTGGAACCGCGCTGAGCGACGCCGATGGCAGCAGACCCAGCGATCCAGGGATAACCGATGCTTCGTCAGAGAGAATGTCGCCAAACATGTTCTCTGTCAGCACCACGCCGTTCAAAGCACGCGGGTTGCGCACCATCAGCATTGCTGCCGAATCCACCAGGTGGTGCTCTACAGGCACGTTGGGGAACTCGCGCTTAATCACGTCAGTCACCACACGCCGCCACAACCGCGATGTTGCCAGCACGTTGGCCTTGTCGACAGAGTGGATGGTCATTGGTGGCTGTGCCTGTGACGCCAGCGCACCGGCCAGGCGCGCAATGCGCTCCACCTCCGCCTGCGTGTACTCCATTGTGTCAAACGCTGCGCCGTTGGCATCTGCCTCGCCGCGCTTGCCAAAGTAGATTCCGCCTACCAGCTCGCGTACCACCACGAACTCGGCGTCGCGCACGACTTCCTCTTTCAGCGGCGAGCTGCTTGTCAGCGTCTCTGCCGGGAACGTCATTGGCCGAATGTTGGCAAACAGATCCAGCGACTTGCGCAGATCCAAAAGCCCCTGCTCTGGTCGTGGTCCCAGCCCTTTGGATGCGTCGTTGGCGTCAACGGGGCGTGGCCATTGCGGCCCGCCTACTGCGCCCAGCAGGATCGCATCTGCGGCTTTGCACGCTTCACGCGTGTCTTCCGGGAACGGCGATCCGCTCGCGTCGATGGCGCATCCGCCGAACTTGTGCTCTTCAAACTCTATGCGCGGTCCTCCGACACGGGCGCGGATCTCCGTCACTGCCTTGAGAACCTTGACAGCCTCCGCAGTTACCTCGGGACCCACACCGTCGCCAGGAAGCACGACCACCTTGAATGTTTTGGCCATATTGTCTGAAAAATCAAATGAAAAAGATAAGATGAAAAAGGGCTCTCGACTGGGCCGAGCGGGGGTGCTTTTTAGTGTTGCACGAAATGCTATTGAGTCATCACTGTTGATTGTCCTCTCAGATATCTGGTAAAACCGTTTTTCCGCAGGAAGCCATTGGCCCCAGCTGAGTCATTCGAGCTACAGATCGTCTACATGTGATCAAAAGCCGCCAGATTTAGTTAACTTCTTTGCTGAGTTTGTATGGCATGGGTTAGTGCTTACCTCCCATGTGCGCAGTAGCCAGGAAACTTGCACTTCTGCAGTTGATCCACAAGCTGCTGGCACTGGTGTTTGCTCAAATGGTCATTGAACTTTATGGCGCCTCTGCACGCGATGGATTTGAGCGTCTCCACCATAATTTGCGGCACGTTTGCCAGCACTGGCCACCACCTGGACACGTCGGTGGCTGTTTCTTGTTTGCATTGGCTTGCTAGTGGATGTTGTGTGCTCATCAGAAACGCACTGTTGGCAGCCCATTCAGCTGTTTCATACAGCAGCTCACTTGCAAAAGAATTGCT
The DNA here is from genome assembly GCA_027578955.1 of Coemansia sp. RSA 1250. Lineage (NCBI taxonomy): Eukaryota > Fungi > Kickxellomycota > Kickxellomycetes > Kickxellales > Kickxellaceae > Coemansia > Coemansia sp. RSA 1250. The sequence goes on from JANBTS010000082.1 coordinate 22,361, forward strand.
GCTGCTTAGTCGCAAAGCAAATCCAGTTGGTGCTGCTACAATATGCACTATGCACATTCCAGGTTCATCTGCTACTGGCAAAGTCTGAGCTGCTAGCTGGATCCCCAGCTGTCTCAGCTCTGCATTCACGGAGCTGACTTTGTTCCAGTCGTGGCTGCTTAGCCTGACTTTTACAGGCGGTACAAGGATGCTGATTCCCTCGACTTCAGCTATCGAGTCTTTGGTAGATGCAGCCTCCGAAACCCAATGCAAAGTTGCAGTGTAGTCATCAAACAGCTTTTCAAGCCGAATTCGCTCGTCTGCGGCATGCTGGTCTATTGCAACAAGCCATCCATCTTGCTGGCACATTATATACTTGTCATCAGCCTGCCCGATCACTTGCAGCCCGCTGACATCGGTAATGCATGTAAACTTTTGCTCCATGCTGCTGATTTCCGGGCTGCTTGTGAACGGGCATACATTGGATCTGCTGCTGCGTATTGGAAACCTATTGGAGATATTTTTAGACATATCTGAAAACTTTTGCATTTATGTACCCACCTATTGGTAACTACATAATCTTTACTATGTCGCTTGCGTTCGCCGTCCATTGCATTGTCCCATTTCAATGGCCGCTTTGCGCCTGAAGGGCTCTCAGTTGCTGACAGTGCTGCTTGCATCTGCGTGTCGGAAATAAGTCCATATTTGCGCAGAAATTTCACGCATGCCAGCACCAAAAGTCGTCTGATCTCCTAAAACAGTTATTTAGCTGCTGTTTAGATCCCAAGAACGTTGCCAACCTACCTGATCATCAACATTAGGTGTATATGAGGTGCATGATTTGCACGAAATGTTCAAAACAAACGCTGGGGTTTTAGGTAACTGTGCAGCAGACTCGCTGCGGCCAAGGGCGCTGTAGCTTTCTGTCATTAGAGTCGATCGGACAATGCCAATCAATTCCAATGCTGTACATGGCCGTGAGTCAATAAAAATGTGCTGAATTCGACCTTGCACTGGTTCTCGAGAAATGGATCCATATAATGAATATGAGCCATAGTCAAGAGAAATGGTGTCAAGCAGCTGCGCAACCATTGGCCCATATATCTGAGCAGCCCGGTGGTTAAGCGACTGTGCTTTGGCATATGTAAAGGACTGACTGCCGGTAGAATCCGCAATAAACTGGAGTGCAATTTCTGGATATGCCAAGAGACGAGTTTGCAGCATCTGTTTGATCTTTTCGGTTGTCTTTTTCGCAGATTCACTTAGCAATGCTTGGCGCACCGGAAACTGCGCAAACAAGCTGCTTATCCGAACGGTGGTAGCATATACATCCAAGCTGCTTGTATTGCAGCTTTCACAGAATATCTGCTGTTCGTTGCGCGTTAGACATCGGAACGTCATGCCCTTATGTCGGCTCTTCACTTCAACGATCCCTATGACAGACATGCTGGCCAGTGCTAAACTCGCCACTTATTAGTACAATCCAAGCATCTTGGCGTTAAGAAAAAGCTCACCTTCGCCTCTATATCCAAGCATCTTTCGCCCGGATTCCGATTGGATCTGCCCGTGCTTTGACGTCATAAAGCGCTTGCCGAGCTTGCTAAATTCACTGCCAGCAATCCCACAGCCATCGTCTTTTACCTCGACAAACCGCTGCGCTAGATCAACCTGAACCTGGATCCGTGTTGCGCATGCGTCAATACCTAAGTGCCCAGAGCTATCAGCAAACTGGTTACAAGCACCTTTGGCTTTAAGCTACACATACTGTTTTCCAAAAGCGCAATAACCACGCTGCTGACATCAGGAATTGTAAACGTTGAGCGGATAGATCGAACTGTTTCTGGTGGTAGTGCTGTGATCATATTTTGGGGGGAGGGAAGGAGAAAAAAGAATTTTTTTATCTCTTGATTTCTAAAACTTAGTAATGTACAAGAAGCCGTCGGTAGCACGAGGAATCAAGCAGGCTTACGAGCATTTGCTATCGGCTAATTTGCGAAACAAAGTGCCGCCATGGCTGCACGCAATGCGAAGCACTCCGCCGGCAGACAGTCTGGTGCGCGATCCGTCATTATTCTCAACGCGCGGCAAATTAGAATTTGAAAACCAGGCAATAGACCAGAGCAGTGCTGCTCAGCAAACCCGGATCAAACGGACTCTGCCTCCAGGCTGCGTCTCAATCCACCATAAAAAGGCGTACTTGCGGTCAAAATCTAACAAACCGCCCAAAATCGAGTTTCCCGAGGACAGACTACGCAAAGAGTTCTATCGGAACCACCCGTTCGAGAGATATCGTCCACGTTCTCTGGTAGAGACCACCGGCAAGAACCCGCAAACATGGAACAGGCTTTCGGATGGCACTAGCCAAATAACCGGCGAAAAGTAAGTTGCATAATAGCTACTGTAGTGCAATCTGCAGCCATTATCACCCGCCACACTATGGGCGCATTTCCCGCCCATTGTTCTGAATAGTGTAAAGGGAATATTGGTCACAATGAAGGCAAGCTTTTGTCTCGTGAAGCCCATTGTCAGCACGCGTTTGCCATCTGCCTAACTAACTTGTGTTGTAGTGTTATCCGCTACCAGTACTATCTGATGCAGACAAAGGGCATGTCAAAGCAGGATGCGTACATCCAGGCAACCGACGAGTTCTATGCGATCCGGGCCCGCGAGGAAATGAATGCCAAGATTGCGTACCAGGAAGCATGCTTCTATGGTGCACAAAAGCTGAAAAAGCCTTTCAGCGCTATGCAGCTTGTTCAGGAGGACATTGAGATCCGCAAGAGTGTTGGCGCATTTGAGGCCCGCGATGAGGAGCAGCGCATGCGCGAGACGCTGACCGAAAAGATGTTTACTGCCAATGAATAGGTTTTTATAGAGCGCTGATCCATTTAGCTTCATATAAAGCACACAGAAAACCCAAAGACGCGCCATGTATTGTGACCATAGCAATGCTGTAGCATATACCTGCTTTGCATGGTATTTCATTTCGGCTCAATAGGCCTGCCTTTGCGCACTATGCGGCTTTGACAGGTATTATAGCCAGTCGGAAAGATGGGAATCATAACCCAGACATGCATGCCTGCGCCCTAGTGCCACAGCAGCCTTGCAGCTAAAAATGCGTCTTTGAGCGCATTCGTAGTTGTCCAGAAAGAAGCGCTGTAATAAGCATTTCTTATCAGCTGCTGAGTGGGTAGCAGCACAGACAAGCCTTGTGGACAAAAGACGCATTAAAAACCCCCCGTTGTCCCCTGGCTTCGCACCACACACGCCACACCCGCCACATTGCTTCCTTGTTCTACTGCACCCGGCAGCCTCTAACGTTTTGGCAGTACTTGCTTCTGGAGCTTGCTTTCCCTACTCTCCCTCAGCTCTTTTTGCTAGGCAGTCTCTCATTATATTCCTTGTGCTTGCCAGCACTTGCCCAGTACCGCTGGTTCTATAGCGGTCGCGGTTTTTTTTCCCACATCTTTGTATTCTCCCAAATATATATATTTTTCCATGGCTGAGAATGTTCACCGTACTGCGCCAAATACGGCTATCTCGAGCGTGTTCACTGATATCCAACAGCCTCAGCTACGGCGAGCTTCTCGCAGGTCCTTTTCTGAAACGCACTCGCATGCAGATGCTCCAGGAGCTCTACATAGCTCCGACCAAATCTCCAGCATGACACGACACCAGCGAACATCGTCGGCATCATCACTGTTAGCACCCAGCAATGTCGCTGCACAGCCCGAAAAGCAAATTGTGCGTCTGGCAAGCGTGCTGCATCCACGACGACGCCAAATCCCCACAAGCCAGCAGCAGGTATCGGTGCGAGCGCGAGCAGCAACCGATATTTCTGCCGATTACGTCAAAGTGGGTTTAAATGAGATTCAAGCGCCTGTTCCTGGCAGCACACAGCCAAATGCCTGCAATACAGCGGAGGGCGTGTTCCGTGCGCGCAAGCGAAGCCTGTCTGTGGGTGGAGAAAACACCTGCTGTGGATTTTATGCTCGGCAGATCGAGCAGTATGGACTGGAGCCGCTGCTAGGGTCGCCATTAGGAACCTGCTACTTTATGGCATCACTAATATCTTCATTTTCACCAGAGCTGCTGCTCTTTTACCTTGAAGCCGAGCACTATCGCTCGGCGCCATTTGAAAATGACATGCAGCGTACACGCTACGCCAAAGGTATTTACAAGGCCTTTGTCTCTCAGCGCGCCTCTTTGGAGAATAATACCAGCGACAGCATCCGTCTGGGCATTGCTGCCGTCTTGCACAGCTCGGAGCCAGCCTCACCATCCCTATTTCACGAGGCTCAAGCACATGTCCGTATGCTGCTGGAACAGGAATTTGCAAGCTTTCGCCAGCGCCCTCTGTATAAAACCATGCTGGCGGAGCTGTCGCTGCCACATAAAGACGTAGCATCCCAGCATGCGCGCGCAGTGACGGCCATATACGATTCACTGTCTACATCCTATGGCGTGCACAGCATTCCGGCTGGAAAGACATGCATGGTGCTGTCAGAGGCACCCCTGTTTATAAAATTTAGAGATATGGATCTGACATCTGCTAACCAGCGCATTGCGCTCTCGGCATGGCTGTGCCGAATTACTACTCGTTTACTGGATATGCCATTGCCATCAACACACAATGGCTCGTGTGTCTCATTGAAGCCTCCATTGTCGGCACCTCCCGCGGACCTGCTGCCAGCTACTAGCTACACATCACCGCTTGCTCGCACTGACTCGGCTCCTTCCGCTCGCTCGGCTAAAAAAGTCACCAAGCAAAAGTCAATGCAGCGTCTGCGCTTTCGTTTTCAGTTTGACGCCGGTTCAGCAAATGCCCAGCAAAATAACAGTGGGCCACCTTCAGCGCCAGTGACGGTAAAGTCGCGCTGGGAGTCTCTGTGGAGCTCTCGTCGCCACAAAAAGTAGCACTGCATTTACGCAGGAATAGTCCCCATAATAAAATATTACAACCTGAAAATAGAAAACAATTTTTTCCCCCTGGTGTTTGGTTTGAACTGCTATTATGACTTCTAGGCTTCCTCCAGATCTATTGCGGCTTTTCACACCGCGGCCACAGCTAGAGTATGTCAAGCCGCTCGACTGTTCGCCTGAACAGCGCCCAGCGCCACGAGTTTCAGGAATAGCCAGCTATGCCGCCCAACTTTCCAGCGTACCAGTTGAGGAGCCAGTAGAGACTGCCCAGCAACGAAAGGCACGATTGAAAGCAGAACGCGCAGTGCAAGCGCGCGACAACATTATACGAGGCATGTCTACATGGGACCCGTCGTTGAATCTCCAGGCCACCGAGGACCCCTACAAGACAATAATCGTAGCCCGGCTCAACTATGACACAACAGAAAAGGACCTGCGCAGCGAATTCGAAAGCTTTGGTGATATTGTCAGCATAAAGATGGTCAATGATCTGGAGGGCAACTTCCGAGGGTACGCATTTATCGAGTATGCGCATGAGTCCGATATGCGCGAGGCGTACCGCTGCGCAGACGGAATGCGCATTCTTGGCCGCCGGATTGTGGTTGATGTTGAGCGCGGGCGCACAGTTAAGGGCTGGTTGCCACGTAGATTTGGCGGAGGACTCGGGGGCACGCGGGTTGGATCCAAAGAACAGAATCAGAAGGAACCTGGTAGGTATGATCCAGCGGCTCCAGCGCCAAGCCGCTACCGTGATCGCTCCAGAAACCACAGCAGCCGCCATCGCAGTTACGATCGTAGTCGCAGCCATGGTCGCTCGTCATATCGTTCCAGTGGATACAGCGATTCACGGTCTCATGGGCGAGACAGAGATTACGATCGCGATCATGACCGCCGCGGCTATAAGCATCGGAGTCGTTCACCATCAGCACGTTCGTCACGACGCGATCGCTCGTATGACCGGGGCGGCACCAGCAGCTCGTACCATTACCGCCGTCGCTAAGGCCTGGTCTAGAGCAAATGCTGGGAAACTAACGAAAAGGTGTTCTTCTGGGCAAGTATCTTGTGCTGTATGACTTAGTCTTTTTATTTTGTTTTCTCGACATATCCAAGCGACAAGTTTTGCTTTACAGGTGAGTTTGAGTGTTTTTTTCCCGCTAGTGCTCGGCTATATCTATATCAGCAACCTAAGAGTATTAGAGCGAATTTGCTGCCTTCGAATGGCCGCTTCTAAACTTCCAGTAAATTGCTATGTTCAGCGCACAGCCGCAAAGGAGGGTTTATGCTTCATTTGCAACAAATTCACGTCCTCGCTGTTGCTGACGGAACATGACACGCCCCGCGACTGGTTCTATGTATGTGCACCGCATCTTGATTCGCCGAGCTTTTGCAGCAAGCAGACAGAAGCTTCAAATGACGCTGCTGGTCCACCCAAGCAGAACCAAGCTGAATCGCTTGACAATGATAAGGCATCCACAGCTGCCCCTGCTGAAGCTGCTGACGGCGACAACAACAAGAGCAGTAAAAATGAAAGTACAGCAGCATCAGATAGCGAATCTACCCATACACCAGCAGCATCAACATCACCAGCAGTAGTGCAAAAGCCGCGGTATGTCCTAAACAGCAACTACTTTTACCTGCGCCAACGACCATTTATTCAACGGCTGGAACAGCAACGGACCGAGCAGCTTGTCAGGCAGCTTCCCAATGTCCCTCGTCATCAGCCAAAGAGTCACTAGACTGGTAAACAGCTACCAATACAACAGAGCTGTGTTCTGTCACATGCATAGATCCCATTTATATTGTTGCGGGAAGGTTATTTGTTTTAACAAGCAAACAGTGTACAGAGCTTTTGCCAAGCGCAATCATCTGTTATTTATGAATAAAGCAACGTCTGGAGCAAAGGTCAAGCGATACTTTCCCGGTAAGGCGCCGGAAGGCAGCGCAGAGTACGATCTCAGTGCCTCCGAAAGCGATAGTGAGCAGGAGACCTCAAAGGCGCCCAAATCTGGAATAGCGATAGCCAAGTTAAGTCGCCCTCAGGACATTGGTGAACCGGAAGCATCTCGGCATAACAGCGATTCAGATAGCGAAAATACCAAGCAGTTGCTAAAAGCACGGCTCTCTGCGCGACAGCGAGCAGCAGCAGATGAAAGCAGCAGTGATAGCGATAGTGACACACAACAGCAAAAAAGGCGAGCTGCGTACAAGGAGCAAGCAGTGCTTCAGCACCAGCAACAGTCTGAAAGTGCTTTGTCCAGTAGCGGATCGGACAGCGAAAGTGTGTCTGGTAGTTCTGATGAAGATGAGAGCTCTGAAGAAGAGAGGGTTTTGCTCAAGCCAGTATTTGTGCCCAAATCCAGGCGGCTGGCACAGGTGCAGACCGAAAGTCAGAAGCAGATTGGACTCAGCGCAAGCTCGGATAGAAACCGCGAGGAATCAGTGCAGCTGGCTGCAGCCGAAGCCAAACGGGCCCGTGAAGAGCGCGAGCTCGAAAAATGCAGCGAGGCGATGGTTGATGATAATGACGATGTGGATGTGGATGCAGAGTTTGAGGCATGGAGACTACGCGAGCTTTTGCGCATCAAGCGGGACAAAGAAGAACAGGAAACAGCAGAACAAGAGGAGGCAGAGCGTGAGCGGATCCAAGGCATGACCGAAGAAGAGCGGCATGCGGCAGGCTTGGAGCGGGCCCGCAAGCAGCGGGAAGAAAAGGCTCGGCAGCGCGCAGAGCTGGTAGCAGAGCAGGCAGAGCAAGCAGAACAGACAAAGCTAGAGAACAGCGATAGCGTCACGCAGGAGATGCTGCGGTATGCGCTCAACCGGGATAAGCCACGATCAAGCAATAGTAAATGGAAAGGGTACCGCAATGAAGATACGTCGCGTTCACGGGCACTCTGGGCAGGAGGCCGGCAGCTTCCTCAGCCCAGCCGTACTTCGCATCATGCAGGCGATCAGGATAAGTCCTAGGTTGCTTTCCGTAATATTTTTTGAATTTGCGATTTAAAGTTGGAATCCGCGCAAATGACCGATACAAGGAATATAGACAGCACACCGCAGCTGGGCGGAGCAAGCGAGAAGCACATCGACACAGCGCAGCTACCTGGGACTAGCGCAGCCAGCAAGAAAAGCTCAAAGCCCTGTCGAGTATGCGACTCGTTCAAGACTTGGCGCCGGCATGAAGCCAAAGCGCACTCACCCACAAGCAACGCCAGCAGCAGCTCAGCAGGCACAGCCATAGTTTCGGCAGCAGCATCGGCTTCGACGGCAACGCTTGTGGATGATGAATGCCCGCCCGATTCGCAGGTGCTGGGGCGTGCAACATGGACGTTTCTGCACACAATGGCGGCATACTACCCAGAAAAGGCCGATTCGCGGCAGCAGGAGATGATGCGGTCGCTGCTAGGCAGCTTTTCGCACTTTTACCCGTGTGGAACCTGCGCTGCACACTTGCGCGAGGAGATGCGTAGCCATCCGCCGCCAGTAGACACACGATACAGCCTGTCGCAGTGGCTGTGCCGCACGCACAACAAAGTAAACGAGCTGCTGGGCAAGCCTGAGTTTGACTGTGCCAAGGTGGACGAGCGGTGGCGCGACGGGCCGCGCGACGGGCGATGCTCGTGGGCACAGGACGTAGAATACTAAATTTATTGATCGAATTCACTGATCGCTGTCGAACTTGAGGCTGATAGAGTTGACGCAATGGCGCTCATCCGTGGGCGTTTTGAAGCCCTCGCCCTTAAAGACGTGGCCTAGATGCGATGCGCACTGACTGCACACGATCTCGGTGCGATTCATGCCGAGAGAGTTGTCCTCGATGCGGTGCACTGCGCCCGGAATGGCCTCGTAGAACGCCGGCCATCCGCAATGTGCATCGAACTTTGTGGACGATTTGTACAGCGCAGCGCCGCAGGCACCGCAGTTGTAGACGCCCGGGTCAAACTTGCGCGTGTACTCGCCAGTGCCGGGCCTTTCGGTGCCCTTCTGGCGCAAAACCGCAAATTGCTCGGGCGTCAGAACCGCCCGCCATTCGTCTTCAGTCTTGGTGGACATTGTACGAAGCAATTGAAACTTCTTGAATTTTACAGCATAAATGCGTGACAAGCGCAAGAACATAAAATTTTTTCTTTTCTTGTTTAATAATGCCGCGTTCAGCAAAGAAGAAAAAAGCAGAGGACTTTAAGAAGGTCAAGCTGAAGCTTGGCAAGAAGAAGGCGCCGCCGTCAAATGCAACTGACACGTCGTTTACAGCCAAGTCGATCGTTTTAGCTGGGCAGTCCATATCCGCCGACAAGAGCGCACAGCTGACCAATTCACGCAACCACACTCTGCGAGAACTGCTGACTCAGCTGCGTCATTACAGCGCGCCCACACGCCGCGACGCCGTGTCAGGGCTGGGCGACTTTATTACTCTGCATCCTGAGGCCCTGCAGGCCGATCTGGGCCCGATCGTCGAGGCATCGGTACGGTTGGTGGTCGACAGCGATCCGGGAGTGCGCAAGCAGCTCCGGCGGCTGTATGGCGAGATGCTGCCGATGATTCCATCGAATGAGCTGGCGCCCTTTATGCCGCTGGCTGTGGTCTTCACCTGTTCTGCCATGACACATATTCTGGACGACATCCGTGCCGATGCCGTGCAGTTTCTGGATCTGCTGGCTGACACTGTGCCCGAATCGGTTGCACAGCTTGCGCCGCGTGTGCTGCCCAGCTTCTTTAGCTTGTTGGATACCAGCACAACCACCTCGGATGGCAAGCGCACTGAGGCCAATGCACGCACCGCGCTGCTCACCCAAAGCAGCCGCCTGGCTATTATGCGTAGCTGCTATAAATTCCTGTCTGTGATTACCCGACCTCTGGCATCGTCTACGGATCCTTTATGGTTTATGTCGTCTGCCAGCGCTTCGCCAATTGCTCCGGCACAGCAGCTTTTCTACCCAGATTGCCCAGCACCCTTTGCAGCAATGAATCTGTTTGACGAGGCTGCAGTGGCTGGCGGCGATAGCAGCGGCGATGTTGCTATCCGAGACCAGAGCGCTGCTGCGCTGGATCGCTTGTTCCCGTTCTTGCAGGCCACATGGACGGAATCGGCAACGATATTTGCGGCAGGACACATTTCCACAGAGTCGCTGGAGCTATGCGTCCGTGTCATGCAGATTCTACAGGTTCTATGGCGCGCAGCGTATGCTACCGCCATCCCGCCGAATGACCGGCTTGCTGGCTTTTTGCGCCAGTGCACCGTATTTTTCCCGCTCGGTCGGGATTTTGAAGGCGATGCACCCGCAGAAACAGCATTGCTGACACTAAACATCCAGCTATGCGAGCTGACAGCTCTGGTCAGCCAGGGCTCCGATGATGCCGACTTGTCGCGGACGCTGCGGCGAGTGGTTCGCTTTGTGCTGCATACGCTCGGTCTGCGTACGACAAAATCAGGGCGTTCGCAGCAGGCGCCAAAGCGCTCTTTGCCGCACGAGCAGTTTGTAGAGCTTCTGCCGGTGATCTGGCGCCTGGCCCAGTGCTGTGGCCGCCAGGATGCCAGCCAGCTTCTTCAGGCTGTCATGCTATATGCCAACAGCTGCCCGCTAAGTTCTCCTGCCAAGACTCTGTGTATCCGTTTTCTGGCTCGTATAATTGAGCTGCAGTGGTCGCGCATGCCTCAACATAACGCACTGGATCTGGCTGACTCGCAGCTAACCGAGCTGGTTGCCGAGTGGGTGCTGGGGCTGCCCCGGTTGCTGTGGCATCTGCGGGACCGCAATCTTAATGCAAGTCTGGCTGCTGCAGAAACTCTGCGGTTGGTCTGCCAGCGCACGCGGCTGCTGGATGCACAGGCAATAGATACACTGCAGGCAGGGCTGGCCACGCTGTTCTGCGTAGATGTTCCGGGAAAGGGCGCTGTGCATGGGCCATTCCGGCTGTATCCGCCAGAATTGCAGCGTACCGTCCTGGAAACAGTGGCCTGCACTCCGGGCCATTCCGCTCGGCTCATTCAGGCAGTAAAGGCCAGCAGTGCTGCTGTTGCTCCCGCCTACGCTCAGATAACAAATGAAATTTGCGGAAAATAGGAATGTCCCCGATCACGCAATTCTTTTTCTTTTTTATCTCATACTTTGTAATAGACAAAAATGCTAGCTCTTGGTACCAGATCTGTGCTTCGTCCTCGCTGGGCGCGCTTTGCGTCCACTGCTGCGCCATCGTCATACAAGCTCGTCGTGATCGGCGGCGGTGCAGGCGGTCTTGCCGTGTCGTCGACTCTGTCTGAGAAGCTCGGTAAAAATGAAGTGGCTATTGTTGAACCAGCTACGCGCCACTACCAGCAGCCGCTGTTTACCTTTGTAGGTGGTGGCCTCAAGAGCCTTGGAGACACTTATCGTCCCATGGCTGATGTCATGCCGCCGAATGCCCAGTGGATCAACCAGGCTGCCGCCACAGTCGACCCTGAAGCCAACACGGTCACTCTGGCCGATGGCTCCACCGTCTCCTACGAGTACTTGGTGGTTGCTGCCGGCATCGAGCTGAACTTTGCCGGCGTCAAGGGTCTGGAGTCCGCTATTGGCAAGAACGGCGTTGCCAGCAACTATTCGCCAAAGTATGTCGAAAAGACCTTTGAGTTTTTGCAAAATGTCCGCCAAGGCAATGCGCTGTTTACGATGCCCGCCACCCCGATTAAATGCGCCGGTGCGCCCCAGAAGATTGCGTATCTGGCTGATGAGCTGCTCCGCGAAAAGGGCATTCGCGACAACGTCACCATTAACTATTACACGGCGCTCGGCAAGATCTTTGCGGTTGACAAGTATGCCAATGCCATGAACGAGGTAGCCAAGAGCCGCAACATCAACGTCAACTTGTTCCACGACCTGGTTGAGGTAGATGGCCCTGCCAAAAAGGCTACCTTTAAGGTTTTGGGTTCAGGCCCTTCTGCAGGCGAGTCTGTGACTGTTCCTTACGAGTTCCTGCATGTGACCCCGCCCATGAAGCCCTTTGACTTTATCAAAAACAGCGCGCTGGCCAACGCTGCCGGCTTCGTTGACGTTAACCAGTACACTTTGCAGCACAATCGCTTTGCCAATGTTTATGCTATAGGCGACTGCTCGTCTCTCCCGACATCCAAGACTGCTGCCGCTGCCGCTGCCCAGTCCCAAGTTCTCAAGCACAATCTGCTGGCCCAGATCCAGGGCTCTGACAAGCCTTCTCTGGAGTACACTGGCTACACGTCATGCCCACTGGTTACCGGCAAGCATAAGCTGGTGTTGGCCGAGTTTTCTGGCTACTCGGGACAGCCGCATGAAACTTTCTTCTTCAACCAGGCCAACGAGCATGCGTTTTCGTACTGGCTGACTGCCGATGTTCTCCCCACCGTTTACTGGAACTCGATGCTTAAGGGCACCTGGAATGGCCCCTCTGCCATTCGCAAGTTTGCCAATCCCACATCTTCAAACTGATTGCTTGTCACATGTACGTTGACCCATTATTTATATTGCCTTTATTAGTGGTTAAATATCTATATGCTTGACTGGTTGCTACTATAGTAGTTTTTCTTTGTTTATAATGAGCGCCGATCTGTCTGCAAACGGGTTCAGCGACAGTTCCGGCGACAGTGATACAGACCATTCACACGGCCAATGGAAGCAACACAGACATCAGTCAAAAGAGATGCATATGCTAGGTATTTGGGCAGATGAAGAACACCAAACAACTGGCAGATCGAATGGCACTTTTCGTGGGCAATCCTCCAAACCCATTGGATTTATTCCTGCTCAGGCTGAAAACGACATACCAATGACTCAGATCGATTCATCTAGCAGCAGCAGCAGCAGCAGCAGCAGCAGCAGCAGCAGTGAGTCAGATGGTGACTCCGATAGCGATTCAGAGAGCGAGGCATCAGATACAAACTTTAAACCCACCAACTTGCCCAGCAAAGACTTTGGAAAGTTTGCAAACAGCACCATATGGAATATGATGAAGAATATGGGATATAAGCCCGGAGAAGGCCTTGGTAAGCATGGTGAGGGCCGTATTGAGCCTATTCAAGTGACCCATCGACGAGCAGGCGAAGGAATATCGTTTAGCGGTAGCGAAACCCCTGCTGCCAGCACCCCGTCCAGAACAAAAAAAGCTCCAGCACCCAAAGCACCCAAAATGCCTGCGTATCGCAAAACTGAATATAAACTGCTTGAAGAGATCGAGCATCGCACAGACGCTACAATGAAGGAGATTTTTGTGGATATGACCAGCAGTGCCGAGGCAGAGTCTCTGAGTGAGCTGCTGGCAAAGAAATTGTCCCAGACCGACAAGGAGAAGCTTATAATCGACACGCGTCTGGGACTTGATCTAGCATTCAACCGCCTTGAGGAACTGAACAGAGAACGGCTAGCGGTGGAGGCTCAAAAGGCAGCTGTAGAGGCAGAAATTGTCGCATTGACTCAAAGCTCTGAACAACGATCAATACGTTTAGCTGGCTTGCGGGAAATAGATGAAGCTATTTCCGAGATACGTACCGTTTCTCAGTCCATTCATATAGACAGCACTGAAGCTGCTCTCGGCAATATGAATAAGCTGTACGAGGCATGTACACGATTGCGTGACATTGCCAACTCGGTCGAGGCCAAGTGCAAATACAGCGTGTGGAATGAGCTGCAGCTTGAAAGGGCTGTTTCCGAAAGCTTTTACCAACACTTTTTGCGAGCATTTCGGCTGTGGAGTCCAGATGAGACGCCTGATCTAATCAATACACTGGTGTCTCCTTTAAGTGCTTGTATTGAAATGAGACCAGAAATATCTACAGCAGATGAAATGACGCCATTCGAGTCTCTTCTTAATGCAGCGGTAATTCCACGACTGAAGCTGTATATAGGCACAGAGTGGGCTCTGTCGTCAGATACATTGGCACAAGTATTGAATCAGCTGCCACCAGCCGTAGTCGCGTGCGTTTCGTCTGATATAGAGGCCGTTCTTCAACGCAATGTCGACGTAGTCAAACCGCGGGTTGTTATGGAAAAGTACCATAGGGAATTGGGAACAGACACAGAGTGGTCGGCTCTTGAGCCTCTGCGCTTTGACCACTCGGTAGTGCCCTGGATGCCATTTATTTATAATTCTACAGAGCTACTGACTAGTGTACGTCGTAAGCTATGCACAATGCTGGACTGCTGGTCGATATCCAGCGAAAGCAATAATGCGGTAATGGCACTTGTGACTCCATGGATGGAGCTGCTCCCCAAAAAGGACCAGCGCAAGTTGGCAAGCAAGATTTTTGAGCGTCTGGATGCCATGTTAGATGCCGAGTTCAACATCAGCACTCAACAACAGCGCATTTGGCCATTCAATTTGCTGCTCAAGTGGCATGGCGTCCTGGCCAATGACGCCTGGCTGGCTCTTACTAGCAAGCATGTGTTTGGCAAGTTCCTTAGTCACCTGCGTCTGTGGCTAGAGTCCCCAGATGCAGATTATGCTGAGATTGCAGAGTGGTACTGGCAGTGGAGACAGCTGTTCCCAGCCGCCATCTTTGCCATGCCCGACATTCAAAACATCTTTAGACAGGCGCTGGTGTGCATGGCATATGCTTTGGATAGGCTCTAGTTATTGCTGGCTGCTTTGGATTTAGACCGCTGTGCTGCGCTGCGTTTGGATATAAGGCTGTCCAGCTCGGTATTGCGAATGTATCGTCGAATTATTGGCAGCCTGGTGGATAAGTCATCAGCAAGCCTCCTACATGCCGGCGTTGGCATATTCAAGCTGCGAGACACGCTTACCCAGTCGTTACCATAAGTAGCGAGCGCTGCGACCAGCTTATCTATTATTTCTGGAGAGACAGTCCTGCTGCTCAGTGCGTTTTGCGAGTAAAAGCCAACTAGATGAGACCGGCGCTTTGGCAATTTAGGACCCACCCGCTTGCATGCCAACACATATGGCAACAAAATCGATCTTGATCCTTGATATCTAATTTGAACCAGCTGGCCATTGGGATCATAGAACCCGTCTTTGCCCGTGGGCCGCCATGCCGAGTAGCCGTCATAGCCCCGCAGTCTGGTAAATGGGTCGATCTGCAGCAAATCAACATTATACCTGCTTTCGAGTTTCTTCCAGTAGCAGTAGACTGAGTGAAGCTTATTGGGTTGTTTGCCTGGAAAGTGGTTTAAAGCCAGTAGCTTCCATTTGGTGCCATAAGTCTTTACCAATTCTGCAAGCCGCTTTGCATCCTCGATGGTCATGCCTGTCGATTCACGAGCCTGTAACGAGTTTTCCCATTTCACACGGCATTGCATGGGGGTCCTGGTCTTTACCTGGCTGGCTACATATGTCCAAAACTGCTTTATCCGATTCCCTTTCGTTGGATCATCCGGGAGCAGCCACGGCTCCTTTTGGGACGCCAACAACATTTCTTGCTCTGAACCCTGTACGTCTTTGATCTGATTAATGGCATTTTCTAAACGCTGCTGTTCCTCTGCCTGCCAAGCCCAGCTTCGGACGTGCTCAAAGCGGGTACACTCGACAACTTTCCCTTGTAGCGGTAATAGTGTATTATTCCACCGGGACTGGCATTGCCGGGGTGACCTGTTTGTTGTCAGCTGCTTGGCAACGTAAACCCACATGCCATACCGGCCAAATACATTGCCGGCATGTATGTAGTCTTTGATTGCTTGGTGCAACTCCTGGTCCTCGCTTTTTGTCCACATGTTGTGCTCTTTGGGCTGTAGCACCTGCCACCGCGACCGCGCCTTTCCTGGATCTCCTTTAATCCCAAGCTGTTCTGCAATATCTGCCCACGTCCTCTTACCCTTGTTTGCGACAAGCTTTACCAATAACTCGTCTCGCTCTTTGGTCCACTGATATCGACCACTTGGTGAGTTGGCCAAACTGGCAGTTGCCACATGCCGATGATAGCCAATGCTTCCAGTTTCATGTTTCGTCGCCAGTAGCTTCAATGCCGAAAAATTAATAGATTTCATTCGTTACATAAACTACAAGCATGAATTTTATGACGTAATTGATGCCCTGCTTTTCTACCAGACAATCAGCGTATGGGGGCTGGTCTCGTGTAGTTTCAGTTGTGGCAAATGCACTTTGTTCGGCACTCTCAATGTACAGTGATGACTCTCAAGTGATATAAAATGCTCTCTTTTTAGTATAAATGTGTCTTGCGCGCGCTGGAATCGTCCTCTTCTATCATTAGGCATCCTTCTTTTACGAAAATGTGTTACAACTACATCTGTCGGTCTTGCAATATCAAGTTTACATCCATGTTTTGCGCTGATTACGAGCGAACTGGCATATGCTACCGTGGCCCCCAAGACATGTTTCAGCAGCGATGTCTGCATTGTTTTGCCAAGTACTCTAAACGCACCATGACCATGTCCGCTCGTTAGACTCTGTAAAACTTTCCTGTATTAAACACAATAAACAAATGCAAGCTTTACTGGCGTCTGAATACTGAAGGATACGCAGTCATGAATGCCACTGAAACATCAAACATGCGTTCGCCAAAGCCAACCACAAATCCAAGCAGCCGCTGGTGGTTTTTACCCTTCAAGTAGCCTGTTTGCAAGGTCAACCCCGTAGACCGGCGTATACCTGCCAGACACATCGAAATGAGAGCAATGTCGAAGGAGAAATGCAAAAGCGTGCCAAGCAAACCCATTTTCGTAGTAGTGAAGAAGAAAGTTTTAATCCCCAAAAAGGCTGATCAAATCTGAAGGTGATGCTGACGCGGCCCAAAGTTGAGCCTTCCTTCTCCTTTTTCTGCATCACAAATTTGAAAAATCTATCCAATGGCACCTCTACTTGAGCCAAATGCTGGCTTTAAATTCGACAATGCAAAGAGAAACCAGCTGCTTAGCGACAAGGGCTATATGGTACCCACTGCCACCAAAACCGGAACCACAATTGTAGGTCTGATATACAAGGACGGTGTTGTGCTTGGAGCTGATACGCGTGCAACCAATGGCCCTATTGTTGCTGACAAGAACTGCAGAAAAATACACTACCTGGCGCCAAACATGTACTGCTGTGGTGCTGGTACGGCTGCAGACACGGACTTTACCACCAACATGATCAGCTCACAGCTCGCGTTGCACTCGCTCAATACCGGCCGCGATGCCCGTGTAGTAACTGCAATGACTATGCTGAAGCAGTATCTGTTTAGGTATCAGGGCCACATTGGTGCTGCGCTGGTTCTCGGCGGATACGATGTGACGGGACCGCACCTATTCACTATATATCCTCACGGCTCAACAGATAAGCTCCCTTATGTAACCATGGGCTCAGGGTCGCTGGCAGCCATGTCAGTATTCGAATCTAGCTGGCGTCCTGACCTTTCGCGCGAAGAGGCCGTGGAGATGGTCAAGGATGCCATCGAGGCAGGTATATTTAACGATCTTGGCTCTGGATCCAATGTGGATGTCTGCGTAATCACCAAAGACAATGTCGAGTACATCCGCGGACATTCGCAGCCAAACGAGCGGGTTCCCAAGGAACAGTCATACAGATTTGCTCCAGGCACCACTGAGTTTATCGCAACTGTACCGCCCGCCGCAACTAACGATGCCGTTGCTATGGATATCTCTTAAATGGTATTGGTGAATACACGCTTTTTATATATTTTTCCAATGCACGTAAAAACCCACAACCAATGTGGACATGTTGCCCGGTTAAAGCTTTTATTGGCCAAACTGTGCACAATTGACACCGATAATGAGCTATACATCCCCTTCTCGCAAGATACTTGGTCCACAGGATATGCCAGGATGGCTACGTTCTTCTGCGTATCGTGAAATTGTTAGCTTTGTAGAGCAACTGAGTAGCAGCGTTGAAGGCAAGAAGGTGTCTTCAAACTACCACATATCAGAAAAGGTACATGCAATATGTGCAATGCTCGACAAGGCTGAGACCTGGATTGAAGCGTATCCTCCAGATTCAAGTGCTTCAAGATTTGGCAACCGGGCTTTTCGCGACTGGGAGACAGAGCTCAGAAAACAAGCACCACAGCTGCTAAGCGACTTGCTGCCAACACACAGCCATGGCGCAATTGTAGAGCTTGTTCCATACCTGACTGAGGCATTTGGAAACGCTACTCGTATAGACTATGGATCAGGACACGAGCTGTCCTTTCTGATATGGCTCCTGTGCTTGTGTAAAATAGAGTTCCTGGAGCCTGCAGATTCTGCAGCAATTGTGCTGGTAGTATTCCGACGCTACCTTGTGCTATGCCAGCAGTTGCAGCGCACATACAGGCTTGAGCCTGCCGGGAGCCACGGTGTGTGGGGGCTCGACGACTACCAGTTTTTGCCATTTTACTTTGGCAGCGCACAGCTTTTCAACAGCGGCATCTCGCCAGCCGACAGCATCTCGCCGCAGCTGGCTAATGAGCAGAGCGACGAGTATCTGTACTTGCAGGGGATAAAGTTTATAATGGAGATGAAGCGTGGGCCGTTTTTTGAGCACTCGCGGCAGCTCTATGACATTTCAGGAGTTCTCAGATGGGAAAAAGTCAATCAGGGCCTGGGCAAAATGTACAAGGCGGAAGTGCTGGGAAAGTTTCCTGTTGTGCAGCACCTGCAGTTTGGCAGCTTATTCTCGAGTCAATAAAATTGCTGGTGATCCAAATAAATCCCCCAATCCGCGCACATTGGACGAAATGCGTCTGGGTTGTGGCTCAACTGCCTTTTCTTCTTCTACTTCGTACGATATCCATAGTATAGTAAAAAAGTTGATGTAAGTAAACACACGGTTTTGCAAGGCAGTCTTCAATCTTGCAGAGGTCTGTTTCGCAGTAGACGGGTGCGTTTGGGCCAAAGCTGCAGGATCTATACTACAAAGTGCAGTGCAACAAAACCTCAATGCAGCGTAAGCAGGGATCTATTTTAGACAGCTGTACAATTGCGATGTAAAGGGGCGAGTTGCCAGGGAACACCATGGTGTTATTGCAGAGAGGGACTGTAAACATTGAAGCGCCCCACAAGTAAACAAAAACACTAAAGGACTATTTTGGTGGCTTTGTAGAACCAAGTATACACGCAATTGTCGCACACGATGAGAGAAATCATTACACTTCAGATTGGTAAGTTGTTGATACGTGGCAAAATGATGCTGTTTACTAACTAGCACAACAATAGGCCAGTGTGGAAACCAAATTGGCGCTGCGTTTTGGGAAACCATTCTGCAAGAGCACGGCATCAATCCCGACGGTGCGTACGTGGGCAAAGACCACAACCAGATTGAGCGAGCCAACGTATACTTTACTGAGGTGCAGAACAGCCGCTATGTTCCTCGGGTAGTCGGAGTTGATTTGGAGCCTGGAGTGCTCAGCGTGATCCGCGAGGGAAAATATGGAGGGCTTTTCAGACCCGAAAGCATGGTGAGCGGGCAAAGTGGAGCAGGCAATAACTGGGCCAAGGGGTTCTACACCGAAGGTGCTGAGCTACTGGACGAAGTTCTTGACAATCTTCGTCACGATGTGGAGGCCTGCGACTTGCTGTCGGGCTTCCAGCTGTGCCACTCTATCGGTGGTGGCACAGGTTCAGGGATGGGTTCGTTGCTGCTGCAAAAGATCCGCGAGGAATATCCGGATCGGATGTTATCAACCTTTACTGTATTGCCGTCGCCGCAGTCATCAGACACGGTAGTTGAGCCGTACAACTCGGTGCTATCAATCCACCACCTGGTTGAGAACTCAGACATGACGTTCTGCTTGGATAACCAGGCACTAAACGATATTTGCGAGACGTCGTTGAAGATCAAGTCGCCATCGCACTCCGACCTGAACAAGCTGGTTGCACAAGTGATGTCGGGCGTAACTACGTCGCTGCGATTCCCAGGCCAGCTGAATGCCGACTTGCGCAAGCTGGCAGTCAATATGGTGCCCTTCCCGCGCCTGCACTTTATGATGTCGGGCATAGCTCCACTGACGGCAGCAGAGGCCGTCAACTACCGCAATATCACTGTGCCGGATCTTTGCCAGCAGATGTATAATGCAAAAAACATGATGGTCAATGCCGATCCAAGCCACGGACGCTACCTCACATGCGCAACTATGTTCCGTGGACGTGTGTCGCTAAAAGAGTGCGAGGACACGACAGTGAACTTTGCTGACAAGCACGCAAACATGTTTGTTGAGTGGATTCCAAACTCGACGCAGATTGCTGTCTGCAACGTGCCTCCCATTGGACTGGATATGTCGGCCACGTTTATTGGCAACAACACTGCGATTCAGGATGTGTTTGATCGTATTAGCGAGCAGTTCTCGAAAATATTCCGCCGCAAGGCTTTCTTGCACTGGTTCACTGACGAGGGCATGGACGAGATGGAGTTCACTGAGGCTGAAAGCAACATCAACGATCTAATCAACGAGTACAAGCAGTATCAGGATGCCACTGTCGACGAGGACTATGGCTATGAAGGAGGAGAGTATGCTGAGGAGGGCGATTTCGAGCAGCCTATCGAGGAGTAACTTTTTTCTCGATTATTCAGAATTAAATTTCCTATATGAAGAGAGCGATAGTTTATCACACTAACTTTATCTTTCCAAAAACCCTCTCATTTGCCATCTCTGCTACAATGTCTTCAAAGGTTCCTGCCAGAAATACCAGCAGCAGTGCACGGCCACGCCCAGCACCCATGTACTCGTCGACTGGGCTCGATGTTTGGACTATGATGAACCAGGTGTCTGCTTCTGTAGATGCGGTCAACCTTGGCCAGGGATACATGAGCTTTCCACCAAGAGACTTTATAAAGCGGGCTGCCCAGGACGCCTTTGTTGAAGACACTCACAACCAGTATGCGCCTCCGCGTGGGCGCCAGCATCTGCTGGACCAGATCGCATCCCGCTTCTCGCAAAAGTTCGGCCGGCCGATAGATTCCAGCTCAGAAGTGAGCATACATGCTGGCGCCAACGAGGCCCTGCTATCGGTATTCACTGCCTTTTTGGAAGTGGGACAGAACCAGGAAGCGATCCTTATCGAGCCGGCCTTTGATCAGTATACGCCAAATGTAATAATGGCTGGCGGAAAGCCGGTGTATGTCCCGCTCCGTGTGGCCACAGCCAAAGACCCTGCCTCTGAAGTAATCTCCAGTAGCGACTGGAAGCTTGATATGGATGAGCTCGAAGCAGCTATCTCGCCCAAGACGCGCATTCTCGTTCTCAATACACCTCATAACCCAGTGGGAAAGGTGTTTTCTCGCAGCGAGCTGGAGGCCATTGCTGACGTATCTCGGCGTCATAATTTGCTTGTTGTTTCAGATGAGGTATACGAGCACCTTACATACGGCGCAGAGCACATATCCATTGCTACTCTGCCTGGAATGTGGGAACGCACCATCACTGTTGGGTCGGCCGGAAAGCTGTTTGGCGTTACTGGCTGGCGCGTAGGCTGGGCAGTTGGGCCTCAGGATCTGATTCAGCCCACACTAGCCGCTCACACGCGCATTGTTTTCACCACCAACACTCCTCTGCAAGAAGGCGTTGCATCTGCTTTCAAACAAGCCGCTTCCAATGGCTTCTTTGACTCTCAGCGTGAGGAATATCAGCAGCGCCGCAACCGGCTTATGGAGATCTTTGACGATGTGGGCTTGCCCTATGTCGTCCCTGACGGCGCGTACTATCTCCTTGTCAATGCCGCTGCAATAAAGATCCCTGACACTTATGAATTTCCGCCATTCATTGAACAACGTGGTCCCAACTTCAAGCTTGTTTATTTCTTTATCAAGGAGTTTGGCGTGTCAGGAATTCCGCCTACAGAATTTTATTCTGACGAGCACAAGCCCTTGGCCAACGACTACATCCGCTTTGCCTTTTGCAAGACAGACCAAGGTCTCGAGGATGCAAGCAAGCGCCTTCAGAAACTTAAGCAGTACCTTCAGTCATAATACATTATCAGCTGTGTTTTGTAGCCGGGTCAGCAGGCGAAT
>JANBTS010000083.1:0-43886 GCA_027578955.1 Coemansia sp. RSA 1250
GGAGTCGATATTGTATCTGCTCATTTGGCTTGGAGTCTGGGGAATCACCACAGAGCATCGCGAGCAGACGCGTGGTGAGGACAGACGTGTTGTTAATTGGAGCATGGACGTGGGTATGGCTATTCGAAACAAGCGACTTACGATGAGTAGCGAAAGCAATCTGAAACATTTGCTAAATGACTTTTACACGCCGCCTGTGAGTAAATTGGGCAGCACACCTCAAGCCCAAGCCGAAAGAACATCGGTAATTAAGGAGTACAATTCGCTCAAGCAAATAATCCAAAAAATGCGCAAGGCGATATTTGATAATCCGAATGTCCCTGATAATGCTAGAGGAGCCGAAATAAAGCCTAGTAACGATCCCTCAATGCCTATTTCAAATGAAGATTTTATTGATGATGCAGTTGATGAATGGGCTCTTGATTTAGAAGATAAGAGTAATACTGATAACAAACAGGAGTCAGTAGATTCATTTGAAGAACGAGCAAACCCAGAGGTAGCCAGGAGGATTCATGGAGACGTGGTTGAGCTACTTCAAACTTATGCCGACCGGATAAGATCCACGGCTGTATTTTGATTATAATAAATATGTATATGAATAGCCTAGTGGGATATATTGTTGTAGGACGCCCGAGCAGGAGCTGGCAGTGATTATCTACCCGCGGAGGGTACAGCACCCGCTCGGGCGTCCCGTAACAATGTAATCTGAGACCACAAACTATGTAGACTTAAATGAACCGTTGCAAGAAGCAGAATTCTGGAAATAAATAGAATATAAAAATTGAGATCTTTATATACATCGCTGCTTTTGGAATCCTGGCAACAATATTTCAAGTACTCACATAGCATCTGAAGATCAAGGTATAAATGACGGAAACACTTTAAAAATATCAAGACCCCTCAAAATTAAAGAAATTGGATTTGAACCAGGTCGTTATGATACATCGTTTAATCTTAATGATTATCAGCCGCCTAATTAGGACAAGCGTGTAAAGTTATGCCAAAAATTAGCACTCAAAATACTGAGTTCATCTAGCAGTTTCTAAATCTAAACCATTTAATGACCATGACAATAAATAAGACTCAATAGCGCAGTAAAGCTCATATTATTTATCACTAAGAATCTATGTATTACAAATATGTCAGCTAGCTACTCGCCAGAATTGGGGCCATGGTCGCCAAATAAGGTCTCGTGCGGGTACGAGAATGTGCGATTAAACTTGAGCAACTGATTGATATCCAGAGCCCATCCCGCAGCCATATCATCGCGATTAACGCACATTAGTGGATAAGGTGATTTCTTGATCTCTATGCACTCGCCCTGCAGCAGTTCGCCACAGTCACGACCATCAATATATGCTGTAGCTCGACCTCTGCTTTGCTTATGAACTTGAAGTTTGACAGTAGAGCTTGATGGCAGCATCAGTGGCCGGAAAGATAGCGATCGGGGACAAACCGGCGATACAATCATACTGCTTACTAGCGGGTGGACTATTGGTCCACCTGCCGATAGCGAATAAGCAGTGGATCCTGTGGGAGTGCCGACAATAATCCTATAAGCAACTGATTATAAATAACGCAAAATAGACTCTTTAATACACACAACTTACCCATCACCAACCGATGTAGTTAGCAAATGCTCATTAAGATAGCAAGAGATTGTTGTTAGGTGCGGATATGTTCCTCGATGAATGCATGCTTCATTGGTGATGTTGAGCAGACCGTTTTCATCCAGAGCCCCATCTGCTTTGTACTTGGAGTACATTAGCCGCATGCGTGGAAGCAGTTTTGCTGAACCCTCAATGACCCGACGCAGCTGTTCTTGAAAATCGCTCACATTAAAGGGCAGCAGAAATCCCAATGTGCCCATAGAGAAGGGAATAATCGGCGGAGCTTTCTTTTGAAACAGCGATGATACATGCAAAAATGTGCCATCTCCACCCAGCGTCACTACAAAGTCAACTACACGCGAGTACTCGCTGTGGGCACCAGGCGGAATGGTGCATACAAACGGCAAATCTTTGTGAAACTGCCTAAACACTGGCGGCTCCAAAACTATATTGATCTGCGGGTACTCTTTATGGAGCCATCGTGAAATGCTCGTAAGTGCGCTGTCTACTTTCTTATCGTTGGCCTTTTTGATCAGCAAAACCGTCTTGGGCGTTGCACCTGTCCAGTGCAATGAAAACTGCTGGTCGCTTTCATGATCCATGTCAAGATCTTTGGAGCTGCTTTCTGCAGCTATGTTCGGACATCGAGTTATTGTTGGAAGCGCTTTGCTTGGTATATTACGAGTGGATATCAGGCGTATCTGCCATATAGTCCGCGGAACTATCCGAAACAGCCTTTGCCAGCCAGCCGCTGCTATTGCCATGTGAAATTCAAATTTTGACAATCAAAAAACAAAATCACAAAGAAAAATGTAAATTGCTTTCTTTTCGCTTTCTTTTCGCTTTATAATGTACAATGTATGCGACGTAGTGTCCGATAATGCGCTGTCTGCTTTGGTGCAGCAGGTCAAGGCGCATGTCAAGAATGGCTCTTCGGGCGTAGGATTTGCTGTTCACAACGATAATAGTTTGGATCAGCTATCGTCTTCCTGTATGAGGCATCTTCTAGAGTTGCGCAGCAAAACTGAGAAACCTTTTACAACAGCGACGATGTTTGACAGCATGCTTAGTTATCTCCAGGATATTAGCACCATTCAGCACGACTTTGAACAGCATGCAATGCCAGTAGCCAGCAAAGCAAATGCACAAATGGCTTGGAATGCCTTAATATGCCGGATGTTTGATGATGCGACCATGCAGCAAGTACAAGAATGGCTGTACATTTCGCTTTACTGCCTATCGCGTCTAATAAAGACCCACTCATCCGAAATGGGCCATTTACTACAAGGGTTTACTGAGCTTACAAACTATGAAGATGATGCTAGCTGCGAAGATACTGAATCAGACGTATTTGCCATATATGAGCAGATATCTCGGGATTCAAACGCAATGTCAAGCTTTGTAAGCGCATTTATTCATAGCTGCAAGTTGCTGGTAGAGATACGCGCACTGGCGTACCTACAAATCACAATTAAGCAGGCAGTAGATCGCATAATAGAAGACAAAGTACAATCGCACGCGCAGCAATGGGAAGTTCCATGTCTGGAGGCTATCTGCGCTGAAATGAGCAATATAGCTACTATGTTAGATGCGCTGCTACCGCCGCCAACTCAGAGCCATCTAAAATACGTAGAAGACCAAGTATATACCCAGTTTGCCCAGCTGCGAGTACACGAGCTCTTTGGCATTATAATTGACTACCCAGACTCCAAAGCAGCCATAGATGATTTGCGACTCTGTGTGCAGCGTCACAGATCAATGTGCAAGATAGCTTATTCACTACGTGCATCTATTCAAGAGCGACTGCTGCATCCAGGAGCTACAACCAGCGACATTCTTACTCAGTATATATCAGCTATCCGCTGCTTGCGACTACTAGATCCATCCAGCACGATGTTGGAGATTGTGGCTCGACCAATCCGCGAGTATCTGCGGACGCGGGATAATACGGTTTCGTGCATTGTGCAAGATATGGTGTCGGAAGAAAGTGGCCTGTTTGAAGATATGGCTAACCAGACATCAGATACCAGCGCAGTGAATGGCCGTGCTGAGGGAGTAGTATTTGACGAAGATTGCAGCCAGCCATGGGAGCCCTTGCCTGTTGAAGCTAAGACTATATACAAGACAGCGCAGCGTCGCGATGCAGATGTGCTCAGTTTGCTAGTGAGCATCTATGACACACAGGATATTTTTGTCGATGAGTTCGAAGCCTACTTGGCCAAGCAGTTGCTCAACAGCGTGGACTTTGACACTGAACGGGAGATCAAGCAGGTGGAAATGATGAAGTTGCGGTTTGGTGCGGAGGCACTCGAACGCTGTGAGGTAATGCTCAAAGACGTTGCCGATTCCAAACGCATATGGCACAATGCCAACACAAACGAAGCAGATAATGCGTATAGCACGTTGGTAATTTCCCGACAGTTTTGGCAGCAGCAGCAGCAGACAGCAACAAACGAGCAATTTGTATTGCCACCGCAAATGTCTTATGTGCGAGATCGATTTGCAAAGACGTTTGAAGCGCTTAGGCCAGCACGCAAATTGGACTGGCGTGACTCGCAGAGCTTGCTGGACATCTGCATAGAAGTTCAGGGACGTTCTATCAAAGTCAATGATGTGCGACCAGCACAGGCAGCGGTGCTTTTTGCATTTCAGGAGACACCCCGAATGTCGTTGCACGAGGTGGCTCAGGTAATGGAGAGCTCAGAGGACTTTGTGCTTCCACGAGTCCGGTTTTGGCAGACACGTGGTGTTTTGCGTGAGGCTGGGAACGTGTTTGAGACAGTAGAGGTGAGCCCAGACGATGTAGCTGATGACAATAGAGCCCAAGACATGGTGTCAAACAGCGATGAGGAGGAAGAGGAAGAAGCAGGGCCTCCAGAAGCAGATGCACAGTCAGAGGCATTGCGGATGCACTTCAACTACATTGTGGGCATGCTGACCAATTTCGGACCTCTGCCTCTTGACCGGATCCATAGCATGCTGGGCATGTTTATTCCCGGCGACACAACTACTCCCGATGAGCTCCGTGCGTTTTTGACCCAAATGGTGCGTGAGGACCAGCTGGATATGTCAGGTGGAATGTATAAGTTGAAATAAAGAATCTACCACATAAAGCGTTGCCAGCTATTGGGCTCCGAGTCCCACTTAAACGGACGGTAGAGAAACACCCAAATAGTCACTGCGTTGGTCAGCACAAAGAGGGCAAACTCGATTGCGATTAAGCGAACAGAGGAAAGCGGCATGTGCAGCCGGGCAAGAAAGAAGGGAACGGTAAAGTACCGAAACTCGAGCAAAGGCGAAGGAACCAAAACGGCAGCTGTGCATGCAGCCCACATAAGCTGCCACAATGGCGATGCATATGTGCGCATAGACGCGTGCACCAGGTGGCCAGCAGCCAGGTAGAAAGGAATTGCCAGAAACCGCAATGTCCAGTGGCGGCGGAAAAGGTTTTTCCATATGTAAAAGGGATAGTGCCGGTTGTCACTGAGTAGAAACGGATGCTCGACAGTAAAATATTTGACGCAAACTGCCATTATTGCCACCACTGCCACACACCCAACAATCGCACATTTTGACCTACAAAATAAAGGGGATAATCAGCAGAAGAAAAGATAGAGCCCTTAAGCGACAATTACCTTTGTCTGATCGAATGAGCAAGCCGAGATAATGCAAGGGCAACGGTAGGCATACTCAGCACACACGTATATGCATAAAAGTAGAACAGCTGCGGCAAGTGCAATCCTGCCTGGTGGTGCTGCTTGTCGCCAAGCACAATTCCGCCATTAGCCATAACAAACCCGCCAAATAGCGCAACCACTGCTGCATAGGGTGCCCATACGGCAGCCGATTTCCGCCAATTGCTCCACCTGGTAGCCCACCCGCTCAGCTGGACAACTGACTGCTGCAGCGACAATGCATTGCGTGCACTAATAATCTCACGCGCGTGCAAGTGCAGAGCAGCCGACGCGCCAATTAGCGCAACCCACACAACATTTGTCTGGCGCATCCACAGCGACAACCCGCCCACCACTGCTGCCGCCGTATGGCGCTGCTGTAAGCTTAAGAGATATGTCAGCAGCACGCATAATAAAGACGCAGTGTCTGTGTAGTACAGATGGTTGCAAAAGAAGGGTACCGGAAGCATCGCCAGCATCATAGTTGCTGCTGCTGCACAGGTGCTTGAGGAATGCAGCCGATGCACAAGTCTATAGATGGTCCAAAACAGCCCTAAACCAAGCACCCAGTTGACCAGGCGCAGGTTGGGCACTGAACACGAAAGCCCGCACAGCCGGAGCACCAGCGACGCGAGGTACAGTCCCGGCGGCGTTGTCAGCTTGGGATCCCACTCGTAAAACTCGCCTGCACAGTACCGCTGCGCTTGCAGAACGTGGAATATCTCGTCCATATACGGCTCTGGAACCACATCATTGATACGTTGCAGCACTGCATAGCTGGCTGCCGCATACACTGCAAACGCCGCTCCCGTCTTCATTGATAACTACGAAAAAGAGAAGGATGTGCGCTGTTAATTCTCACGTGCCTTAGTCTTCTTTATAAGATGGAACCGGGCCAAAAGAGGGGAAACTTTTCAGTCCACTAAAGTACTAAAAGCCCAATCACTGACGTTGTTTTGGGGCTCACTTCTCTCTCTTTTTATTTTGTGCTCCAAATTGCTGCGTTATTTCCAATCTAGCATTTCGACTACTCACTTTGTGCGCCCTGTTATTTGCTTCTTTACACTTTTTTTGTATTTTATAAAGTCGGGAATTAAAGACGCTCTCCCTTTCTCCATACAGCTTTGTCTATAAATAACCCATGGAATCTAAACAAGCAGACAAATCCACTGCAGGGGCAGAATTGGCAAAAGCTTCCGACTCTAGTCGAGCTAACGGCAGCAATTCCGGCGAGCAAAAGGGCGGGACGGTAGTTATAGCTCCAGGGCCATCAGCTGTATGCGTGTTTTGCAGCCAGCCTATCGGCGACCAGTGGGTCCCATTCAACGACAGCGTGTGCCATCCACAGTGCTTCTGCTGTCAAGTAAGTTGTTGGATAGATGCTGCAAACCACAGCGCCAGGTGACTTAAAGTTTGTACTGCTTGTAGATGTGTGGCGAGAACGTAGAGGAAAAGTACTGCGTGCTTGATGATCCGGAAGGGCGGCATTTGCTGTGCGAAACGCACTACTTTGAGCGCACAAACATGGTGTGTGCCCGATGCAAAGAGCCACTCGACACAACGTATGTGCAGGCAATGGGCCGCAAATACCACCCAGACCACTTTACGTGCACGGCATGCCCCACGGTGTTTGGCCCTGACGGCACCTACTATGAGCACGAGGGCGACGCGTACTGCCTCTACCACTACACGTACTTGGTGGCCAAAAAGTGTGCTGGCTGCCAGCAACCCATCATGAAGCTGTTTCTGCAAATGAACCATCGGGGAGTTGAGGAGCACTGGCATCCGGAATGCTACATGATCTACAAATTTTGGAACGTGCGGATCTCGCCCAGCATGTACGCCGGCGGGCGAGGCAGAGTCAACAAGCAGCTGCTGCGTCCGCAAAACGCCGTGAGTGAGCAGCAGATATACCAGATATGGACAGTCCTGTCTTCGTTTGAAGAATCTACAGCTGCGTGTATTTCCGACATGTTGCTGCAGGTATCGGGCGGACGTTATCTGGAGGGATTGCGCCAGGCCGAACGTTTCATTATGCATGTGGATGTGCTCTTTGCATCTATCGACGATCTCGAAGACGAGCTGTCTCATTTTGACGACTCCACTGGTAAGTACTCTTTCCAATAGCGAGACAAAGCGTGAGCTGGCTCCTACTAACCTACAATGGACCTAAAAATAGGACTGCAACACACACGTGAGCCCAAGTTGTTGTGCAAGAAAATCGTCAGCTTCTTCTCGGTGCTGTCGCACACTCAGAGCAACGAATCGAACGGGCTGACGCAAGAGCTGCTGTCGTTGGTCACCAGCCTGGCGCATTATCTCAAGGTTCTGACGCGGGTGGCGCTCAAGGGTGCATTGAAGGCGCAAACCGAGTACAAATGCCCAGCAAGCATAAAGGCCCTGCTGTCAAAGCTCACCGAGACCTCTGATCGGCAAAAGTGGGCGCTGTTCCGACTGTCGTACCAGGAAACGGATATCGCCAGTGACTTGTGCACCACGTGTCGCAGCCCGGTAGAAACCGAGTGCATCGAGCATATGCGCAAGCGCAAGCGCTGGCACTTGTACTGCTTTGTGTGCAGCTCATGCAGCAGCGAAATCCAGCACGTGTACCCACAATCGGCGCTCGACGAAGCTGCCGGCACTCTGCTGTGCCCGAGCTGCTCGAGCAAAAATGGGGTGGCCCCTGGCGGATTCAAGTTTGTGTCGCAGCTGGAGCAGTACTCGTTCTTGATGCGGGTGGCACTGAAGCGCCTGTATGGCCTGCTTAAGATGAAAAACGCCGTGGAGAACCCTGGGCTGGCACGGCTCAAAAAGGGCGACATTGCCAAGGAGCTGGGCGACCTGACCGACCTGAAGCAAATTGTCGAGTCTCCACAGCTCTCGGAAAAGGACGCAGCGGCAGTCAAAGAGGTCAATCGGGAGTTCGACTCGGCTCTGAGCCAGCTGGACAAGCTGGAGCTGCAGAGCGGAACAGCTACGCCCGTAGATATCGATCGCAGCAAACAGCAGCAGCAGCAGCCGCAAACGCAAGCAGGAGGCCGGACCCCTGTAATGCCTGGAACCACTCCTCCAGTCAATGCCGATATGCTGAACGCCGTGGCCAAGGCAGCGGTCAAGGAGGCCAAGAACGAGGGCAGCCTGGTCCATGTAGTCGATGCCTACAACGAGGCCTCGCCGCCTCAGGTGCTGGCAGACCGCCGCAAGCCACGTATGGGCCACACTACCGTACACGCAGTGAAGGCGCGGATGGAAAGCCACAAGCCATCCTCTCCTATTCTGCAAGCACCTGGATCATCGCAGTTCCCATTGCCGGCAATGCGCCGTGCTTCGCCCATGGCCAACTCGCAGCTATCGGTCTCTGCACTGGCTGCTCAGCAGCAGTCGGCATCTGGAAACGCCTCGCAGACACCGTCAACGCTATCTGGAAAGCCCAGCAAGCTGCAAAGAGTGAGCGATGACTCGGAGCCGTCGCGAACTACCGCGACATCTGAAGCTGAAACTGCGTGCAAAGTCAAAAACATGCTGAGTCGGTCGCATACCATGCGGTTCGTATCTGATCTCAACACAGCAGAGCTGTTTTGTGCCAAACATGTGGCTGTGTCGCGGCTAGCCAGCTTGCTGGGACAGACCGACATCAGCCAGGCGGATCTAGTTGCACTGATAGGCACGCCGAAAAAGACATCGGCATCGAATATGTGGTCCAGACTAAAGACCAATTTGATGAAAAAGGACGGCAGTGCTGGCGGCAACGCTGGCAGTGCCAACGGCAAAGACCACATGCGCACTGCTACGTTTGGCGTGCCTCTGGAAACTCTGCTGGAGCGGCAAGGTGTCGAGACCGACTTGGGAGCACACGGACAGCAGAAGCTGCAGGTGCCGCAGTTCTTTGAGCAGATGCTGACCACGCTGTCGTCAATGGACTTGGCAGTGGAGGGCATTTTCCGCAAAAATGGCAACATTCGTCGGCTACGCGAGGTCACTGACGATGTCGATAAGGACTTTTCGCGAGTGGATTTGAAAAAGGACACGCCGGTGCAAATAGCAGCGCTGCTGAAGAAGTTCTTGCGTGAGCTGCCTGACCCGCTGATTCCCTTCCGCATGCGGCGACTGTTTCTGGCAATTGCCGCCATTCAGAACCAACGCGACCGCATAGAAGCGTATCGGTATGCCATTGTGCTGATGCCTCAGGGCAACCGCGACATGCTCAACGTGCTGATGACATTTTTGAACTGGGTAGCTACTTTTTCACACGTCAACGAGCAGTCCGGGTCCAAGATGGACGCGCTCAACCTGGCAACTGTCATTACGCCCAACATCCTCTATGCGGATGTCAAAGAGCCTACTCGTGGCGACCGCGACGATACCTTCTCATACATGGCATGCAATGTCATCCAGCAGTTTATGGAGGCAGGCGACACGCTGTGGATGGTGCCTGATGCCGTCATTGTGTTTCTGCGGGACAACTCTTCAGAGTTTATCGAAAGCACAAATGAGCTGAACACAAAAGAGCTGCTTAGACGCTGTGAGAAGCAACTAGGCGCAATCAAATCTAGTGACTCGGCAGATTAAGCATTTCTCTAAAGCCGCCGCCACTCTTCTTTATTTCTTTCTTTATTACAAATGCTTTTACTGTTATCTTCGTTAAAGCGGCTGCCACTTTTACGAGGCGGCTTACGGCAGCATAGCACAGTACCGTTGAGTTACTCTGTGAACAACCCAGATGCTGCTGGCTCCAAGCCGCCGCTAGTGATACTCCACGGTCTTTTTGGGTCCAAGCAAAACTGGCGGGCAATATCCAAACAGCTATCTCGTACACTCGGCTGTGCAACATATACGGTTGACTTGCGGAACCACGGTGATAGTCCACACCAGGCACCTCACACGTATTCGGCAATGGCCCAAGACCTCATTCGGTTTATCGAGGATCACCAACTCGCCACGCCCACATTGATGGGCCACTCGATGGGCGGCAAAGTAGTCATGCATACCGCCCTGGAACGTCCCGATCTGGTCTCCAAGCTCATAGTAGACGACATGGTCCCTAAGGAGTTTGGTCTAGCACATGATTTCGCCCTCTACGTGCAAAAGCTTCAAGAAATCGAGCAATCCCAAATCACATCCCAAGGCAGGGCCGACGAAATGCTAAAGACCAGCGAGCCTGATATTTCGGTGCGACAGTTTTTGCTGACAAATATGAAAAAGAGCAAAGCCGATGGAACGTACAAGTCACGAATTCCCTTGCAGTTGCTGGGAGATAGCTTGAAGGATATAATGGGTTGGGATATCAAAGGGCAGTACAACGGTCCCACTTTGTTTATTGGCGGTAAGCGGTCTCCTTATGTCAAACCTCCATCGTATCCAGAGATGAAGCGCTTTTTCCCCAATTATACGCTGAAGGAGCTGGATACCGGTCACTGGGTACATGCTGAAATGCCTCGTGAATTTATGCAGCTTGTAGAAGAGTTTATAACCTCTTCTTTTTAGAAGATATTTGATGAATACAAAGAATCCTTTTTAAAAAAAGAAAGCAAAGGGTTTTTGAGGAGGAAAAGCTTGGGTCGCTCTTTTTTCTACTTTATTAAAATGCAGATTAATGTAGTACTAAACGATATTGTTCTTGATCGCATGGTGCGAATAGCTTATGCGCAGGCTAAATCCGAGATCCCGGTTACTGACAATCTTAGTAAGACAGTTGGCTGTTTTAGACGTTTGGCACATGTGTGTACACAATGGCAATGGACCGTATTGCACAATATTTACGCTTCTCTTCAAGTAGATTATGGTGGGAAAGTAAGTGCCTACTATTGCACATGCAAAAATCTGACTCCTCGTGAATACCCAGCTCCATAATATATGCCTTATGTAAGGTCTATAGACTTTCAAATATTCTCCAAAGGCCAGTCATTCTCCAAATTGCTGAAATGGCTGAAAACAAGCACGCGCTGTGTTGCGAAAATATCCATAAAGTTTTAATCAAGCTATCTGGCGCCAAAGACCACGCTGTGGATAATCCATGTATAGAGTTTGCTCAGCTATTGCGCCAGCTATTCCCGAATGCTCGTGTTCATCTCGTCTTAGAGCTTTATAGTGATCAGAATGCCCAGCTTAACGAAATGATCGTTAAAGCAGGCCATTGCTTGCTGAGCAATGCAAGAGATGCCTCTTTAACTTTACAAGGGGATTTCTTTCCGGCTGACTTTATGGATCTTCCTGGCGAACTAACATCCTTTACTTGTAACTGGGAAGCAAGCTGCAATATGGCTCCAATCTTGCATGCGCATGCCTATAGTCTACTCGATATTCGTATCAGCTTTAACGATGCCGAAGATGCCAGCAGTATTTTTGTTAAAGAGAGCAAGCTGCTAGTAACATATCCAAATGTACACACACTATATTTCAGCACGTACAAACTAACCAAGGCGTTTTCAGTAAAGCTAAGCAGATCGTTTGCTCCATTTCCTCGCCTAAAAAGGCTAGATATAGATAAGAACTACCCTTTTGATGACGATATTGCGTTTAGAAATAACCATGGCTTGCTATCGATCTTAAATATAAGAATAACTGACAGCGCGTTCAGCATGCTATATGAGGCCAAGGTTTTTGCTGCAGCCAAGTTGAAGAATTTCACCACACTTGGTTTATTGGGAGCAGCTAAAGAGATTAGCGAGGTTGCTGAAATCAAGCAAATGGTTACAGCTATAGTGGCCAATTCACCTTCTTTTAAATTTCTATCTATTGGTGACTCTGACGCATCTTTGGCATTTTTTGACGGCCTTGATCTTCACAAGCCGCTTAAAAACATAACTAATCTTACAGTGCCAACCAAATGTATTTCCCTACAAGATATTATAACAATTACTCGTGCACTTCCCTGCCTTCAACGGTTGTGCAGTAGTATTCTTGGGGTAGGCGAGAGCTTGCAAGACAAGCGGCCTTGTGAGCTGGCTGAGTATTTTAAAGAAAATACCAGCACAGCTTATCTTACAGAATGGCATATAATCAACTATGAATTCCTCTCACTA
Source organism: Coemansia sp. RSA 1250 (assembly GCA_027578955.1). Lineage (NCBI taxonomy): Eukaryota > Fungi > Kickxellomycota > Kickxellomycetes > Kickxellales > Kickxellaceae > Coemansia > Coemansia sp. RSA 1250. Next base: position 12,307 of record JANBTS010000083.1, read on the forward strand.
GGCCACACGGTTGCTTGTATGCTGGGCACAGCTTACATTTGTCCATATATTAAAGAGTTTTATTTAGAAAACATCATCGATTCAGATGCCCAACAGCTGCAAAGGATATTGTTTAACTCAAGGCTATACAAGTTGCTCAATCCCACTATACGACTACAGGTTCTTCCACCCAATAGCTACTGGCTAGTTACTCGTGAATCCATAGCATAGTCAAGTAGTGCTAAATGAACTGGCAGTCCAAAACCGTTCCAGCTTTTTGGCTAATGCCGGACCGATCTTACGGCAAGTACCGTTTATATTCATTTCGCCAATCGACTTTGCACCATCAGATTCTAATCCATCGACCAGCTGCTTTACTGTCGAGTACCGTGAGCCAATGGACAATGCCTTGTCAGCACTAACACCACGCAGCGCCATCAGCATCCGCAAGTAAATCTCGCCCACAGATAGCGACGCACTCTTGTTGCTCACCACATCGTAAGCATCAAAAGTCATGGCTAGACTTAAATGCGGGAACTGCAGCTGCAACGACTTTTTCAGCTCGCTGAACCCACGTTGTCCAATAAGGTGATCGGGGATTGCGTAAATGTCGGTTAGCGAATCTTGCAGTATCTCGGATATCTGCTTAAGAAGCCGCAAAGTGGCCTCGAACGTCTGGGGGCGCTTTAGATGGAATCCGTGGTGGATTTGGACCCGACTGAGCGCCGAGTTAACTGCTGCTTCGCCCAGCCTGCTTACAGCATCAGGGTTGCTGCCCTCGACCACATAAAACACATTGGTGAATCCCGAAGCATGGATCCGCGCATGCTGTTCTCGATACCGGCCATCCCGGATACTGGCACACAGATCATCCATCCGTTTGCGCTCCACCAAGTAGTCTAAGACGATATCCGGAAGATGCTTGTGCGCAGAAGACGATTTGGCCCGAGCTATCCACAAGTAGTCGCCGACTGTAAGCGGGCGGATCTCCACCTTGATTCCTTCATTTTCCAGCTCCTTTTCAATCAGCGTACGGTCCGCGGAAGAGTGGACTTCCCGGTTATCGATCACCAATATAATGTCGTATGCACCAGCAGGATAGCATACCAAGTCGGATTGCTCCACTCTCATGCCTGCCGAAGACTGGCGGCTAAACAGCGCTGCTGAGGATGTGCGAGTGGCAGGAACAGCGCGTGGCCCGGTGCCTTCTCCCGCCGTAGACTCTTGTGACGGCTCAATGGGATCGGTAAATTCGCTAATCTCCGAAGATAACGGCAAGGCTGCTTGCTGTTGCCGAGACGTAAACTGCTCCAGCATCTGCTGGTCCTCCTCACTAAGCTCGTTGCGCAATCGTAGAACCTCAAAGACCTTTTTGGCAATGTCCACGCCCTCCTCAGTTATGCAGAACTTTACACCTCCTTGCCGCTCAGCCAAGAACTTTGACTCCAGAGTCTTCATTCCCGACCATGCCGTATGCTGGGAATATCCCGAGCCGCCGCCTCCATATGAAGCCGATCCAGCTACATGAAAGGGCGTATCGGTGTATGGCTCGCAGACAGGTATCAGCTCGCTTTTAGGAATAAAGTAGTCGGGTCCATACAAGCAGTACGTTTTGAATAGTCCGATTAGCAGAGCAAAGGCGCCTGAGCGGTAGCGTGGCACGTATAGCCGCGGTTTGGCGCGACTGCTACTAGCTGGTGCTTCACGGGCACTCCTAGCTGTGCTTTCGGCAGCGGGCTCAGCAATACCGTTCTCTTTGCGCCAGCTAGCTAGCTTTTTGGCCAGCTTATTGGCGATTCCCTGGCCAATTCCCTGAAGCTGCGTGGTGTCCTGCGGGTTGGCAATAGGCAGTGGGTACCGTTGCAGCGATGTAAGCGCCTTTTTCAGCGTGTACTGGGACTTGTTGTTGCTAGCTCGAGCCTCCTCATACCACTGAGTTATCCATTTGAGAAACAGCGGATTGGCGCATTCAGATTCTTTTTCGGCTGTCATAACAAAAACATTTTTTTTTTGTTTATTCTATCTTCATTTGCATTTTTATATTATGTCGGTGCAGGCGCAATTAACCAGGGGCAAAATAACGCTCAAAGGGTCAGCAAAGATAGTAACGGAGTTTTTCATATTCGGCATCAACAGCATTCTGTTTCAGCGAGGCATCTATCCGGTCGAGGACTTTGAGATGCAGAAGAAGTACGGGCTGGATATCTGGGTCTCCAACGACCAGCAGGTAACTCGGTACCTAGAAAATATCATGAAGTCTGTCGAGGAATGGCTGTCTCTAGGAAAGATCAACAAGCTGGTGCTGGCAGTAAACTCCCGCGAGACCCGGGAGACCCTGGAGCGCTGGCAGTTTGACATTCAGCTCATTGAGGACCAAGCAGAAGAGGCAGCCAGGCCGGCCAAGAGCGAAAAGGCTTTGCAGATGGAGATTCAGGCCATTTTCCGGCAGATCGCTGCGAGCGTCTCGTTCCTGCCGATTATTGAGGAAAAATGCACTTTTAATATTCTCGTTTACGCAGACTCGGATGCCGAGGTCCCTACTACCTGGACGGACTCGGATCCCCTGCATATCAAGAATGCCGAGCAGGTCCGCTTACGGTCCTTTTCCACCGACGCTCATCGTGTCGAAGCCATGGTTGCGTACCGGCGTGATCCTGATTTATGCTGAATCAAGCGCTCTTAAAAAATATCTCTTTCTTCTTTCCTAATAAAAAAAAACATGGCAAGTGAATCGCATGAGCGTCGGCATTCGCGAGATGCAGGTAAGTTCATTACGCAATGGAAGCAATGCATGTAGCTAAGCTGCCGAGTAGGGGCTATGGCGGATTCGTTTCTAAAAAGCATGGGAGACTCGCTTGAACGCAGCTCGGAACGCACGTACCGGTCAGCACGGTCGCCCCGAGACAGCCGGTCGCGTCGCCGCAGCCCACGGCGGATGGCCAGCGACAGACACCGGGACTACAGACGCGGCAGCCGCGACCGGTCGCGCCGACGGAGGTCGCGCAGCCGCCGCAGATACCGGTCGCGCGAAGACCACCGCCGCAGCCGCCGTGACGACGCAGTGCCGCTGCATTTGCGAGCCAAGAAGCTCAACATGTGGGACCTGGCGCCGCCCGGGTTCGAGAACATCTCCAGCATGGAGGCCAAAGCCTCCGGCATGTTCCCTCCGCCGGGGCAATCCGCAGGCTCCCGGAACGTGGCGTCCTTCAACCCCAGCGTGCTGTTCGAGCATACGCACCGCAACGAAAACGACCCGTTCAGGCCCAGCAGCCGCGGAGAGCGCGAGTTTCCCAGCACGGCGCAGCGGCAAGCTCGCCGGCTGTACGTGGGCAACATTCCGTTTGAGATCGACGAGGACAGCATTGCGTCGTTCTTCAACGACATTATGGTGCGGCTGAACATTGCTCCGCCGGACGAGCTGCCCGTGCAGAACATCCAGATCAACCACGACAAGAACTACGCGTTTGTGGAGTTCCGGAATGCCGACCAGGCCACCATGGGGATGGGCCTGGACGGCATCATGTTTCAGAACCAAAAGGTCAAGATCCGCCGCCCCAAAGACTACATTCCGCCCCCAGGCGAGCCCGAGCCCAAGCCCCCCGTGCTCAACCTGCCGGGCATTCTGGCCAGCACGGTTCCTGATTCGCCCGACAAAGTGTATGTTGGCGGCCTGCCAACCTACCTGAACGATGTCCAGGTGATGGAGCTGCTGCAGGCGTTTGGCGAGCTCAAGTCGTTCAACCTGGTCAAGGACAGCACCACGCAGACGTCCAGGGGATTTGCGTTCTGCGAATACATGGACCCCAGCATGACCGACATAGCCTGCCAGGGGCTGAACGGGATGGAGCTGGGAGACCGGCGCCTGGTGGTGCAGCGAGCCAGCATAGGCGCACGTGCCGGCAGCGCCGATCAGCCGGCCCAGGACTACATGCAGCACTACCCGATCCCCAGCGACCCGCAGGGGCTCGTCCCTGCCACCAAAAACATCGAGCCCACGTCCGTGATCCAGCTGCTGAATATGGTCACTCCCGCCGAGCTCGCAGACAATGCAGAATACGAGGACATCATGGAAGACGTCCGCGAGGAATGCAGCACGTTTGGCGCCGTGGTGGATCTGGTCATTCCGCGCAACAGCGCGGAGAGCCCGGACGAGAAAGTTCCGGGCGTGGGCAAGATCTTTGTAAAGTTTTCGAGCATATCTGAAGCCACCGCCGCCCTGAACGCCCTGGCCGGCCGCCAGTTCTCGGGCAGAACCGTTATTGCCTCGTACATTACCGAAGACGATTTCTCAACCAAAAACTTTTAACAGAGAAGCTTCAAAGTGAAACAGGCCCCTTTTTTTTTCTCCTCCATTTATTTTCATTGCAAAGCCGAATGGTGACAATTACGGAAGACGATGATGCGCCCCTGGCGCAGTCGCTGGAGCAGCTGGCCTCCGAGCCCGCCGAAGACGCTGCGGCAATGCCCAAGCTCGAGTACCCAAATGCCTCCCGCATAGTCCGCGTGGGACCCAAGCTCGGCCCCGACGGCAAGCCGCACTACCTGATTGACGACATCCCCGATAACGAAAAGATGCGGCTGATTCGCGAGTCCGGCATCATGAGCAAGTACACCAAGGCGAATGGGACCGGATCGGACGTGGACGAGAGCGAGCTGCAGGCCGTGCAAGGTGAGCAGGCGTCGGACATCCCGCTATGGATGGACGCGATTATTTACACGGTTGGGCTGGCAGCCGTTTATGGGCTGTTCGAGACGCTGGTGAACCAGCAGTACAGCGTGGAAATCGCCGTTTCAGAGCTTATCCGCCGCATGGCCAAGACGCTTCCTGCCCTGTATGCCATTGTGTACTTTACCTTGCGGTTCCGCAGGACCCGCGTGGCCAACCTGGTTATGCTGGTGGGCGCGTGTGTCAGCGGCTGCTACTTTATCCACCTCAACCTGCATTCGCCGCGCCTGGGCATCATGCGCCGGGCTCCCGGCCTGGTAACCATGTGGATCTACTTTACCTTCCTCATGGATGTCCGGCCAGCCATCATAAATGCCCTGGTAGTCGGTCTGTTCTGGCTTATTGACCCGTTTAAACAAACAATCTGAATAAACTCTATTGTACAACCGTGTACTGGGCAGCAGTCTCTTCCATCTCCAGCCGACGCAAGTGCCGGGCCACTTTTCTCTCCAGCAGCTTATCCGCGTACAGGTCCCGAGACCTGATGGTTTTGGAGCATCCGCCTACCGGGCATGCGCATGAGCCGCGGTTGCTTTGGATAAAGCTCAAAATTGCCTCCTTCGAGAAGCTATGCTTGCATACTTTGCTTGTGACCGGATCCACCAGCCACGAGGTGGTTACCGGGCACCGGTAAGTCAAGCGAGCGCCGGCAATCACCAGCTCCTCGTCGCTTTCGTCTTCCGCCTGGTCTGCAAACAGCCTGGGCATCGGCTGTCCCTCATGGCTGACGTCCCACAGCTGCTGTCTGAAATCCCGGTACTTTTCGTTGCGCCCGTACTTGCTGGCATCGCTCATGCCTTCGTACTTTGACATGCTTTGCTCCCACGATGAAAGATACTCGGTCTCGATAGCGGATGTGTCTGATTGGGTTAGCTGCGATATCAGGGAGCTTTCTACGTCCATGCAGTGCTGGGCGTCGATTAGCTGGCGCATGGCTTTGTCGATTTTACCGATGCTGTCGGTTTCTCCCAGCTCCTCCAGGTCCAGGCCTGCTACTGTACATACCCGTATGGTGTCTTCGGCAATGTCGTTGATGCTTTGGATATAGGCGCGGAGACCATGCAGCTGACTTTGCACCTGTACTTGCGACCCAGATGCGCCAAGCCCTCTTGCACTCTGTGAAGCTGAATAAAGCTGCGACATTTTTACATTAATTAACGTCACAAAAAAAGGGGGGGAGAGAAATTATTTATTGGCTGAATCGGCATTATTATGGGGACTCCGCCAAAACAGCCATGCCCTTATTTCATTGCAACAAACTCTTCATACGACAAATGCTCCTTTTTGCTCTGATATCTAGTAAGCTTGATGGAGCGACGGAATTCCTCGGTAATTGCAGCGCCGTACCCGCCCTTGCGCAGCAAGTGGTCAATAGTCTCTACTTTAGTCCACCCTTGCTCCTCAGCAATCTCGGGCAGAAACGTCGACGTCTGCTTTCGACCCCCAGGCAGCCTAAACTCTATCCACACCCCATGCGTGCCGACGTCCCAGTCCAGGTAGTCCCTGCCATCTTCAAAATCCGTAAGCAGCGACACCGAGCAAACGAGCTTGGAAACTTCGCTCAGTCTTATAGGCGAGAATCTCGTATCTCTCAATGCGCTCACCAAAGCATATTCTTGTAGTCCAGACTGAAGATCCATGGGCGAGAAGTTTCCAATGCACCCTCGAAGGTGCTTTTCGCCATAGCTGTCTAGCTTGCTCCAGGTGACGAATAAAGGGTATTCTGTTTGAGTATCAAACTGGGGTTCTGGCAGCGAGGTGCCTTGGAGCTTTGCCAAGAGAACCGAGAAACAGTATGCGCAGTGCTGCTTAGTAGCCATTAAAATAAAATAAGAGAAGAAGAAAAGCAGAGGTATTTTGTGACAGCGGAAAAATGGTTTATGTGGCTAGTGTGCCTTATACAGTCCAAGAAGAGCCCTTTTGTGCCATTGGCTTCATTAATCCCCTCCATACAGTGTTGTATTTGCTCGGGATTAAACCAGTAAATGGCAAAAGCTGCCCAGTCTTTGCAAGCCATGTAATTGGCTCAAATCAGCTATACAGCCATTAAAGCGCAGTTTGAAATTGCTATATAGGCTGCCGAACCGCCGAAATAAACCACCACAAGCCGCGGCCTCTTGCTTTTAGCCCGATCTGCTTTTGAGGTGGTTTTAAAGTATGTCCACTAAATCACCACAAGCCGGCTCCAAACTCAACACACACACACACACACACACACACAAAAATAAGGTAATATTCAAAGTATAGAAAAAAAAATGGTGGTGGAAAAGAGTCAGCAAGGATATGCCAATTTGCAAGAAGGCATGGTGGGAAATAAAAGACATTAGAGGATTTGCTGTACAAAAACAAGCGACTTCAATAAAGCGATTATAGAGAAAGCAGAGGAGGGAACATCTACAGTGACAGAGCCGACGATGCAGACGATGAATGTTTGATGAGCCACTTGAGAGTAATATCGATGTTGACCTGGTTCTTTGCTGAAATCGAGTAGCAGGCAACTTCACGCGACGTAATCGCCTGCAGATTCATGGCCTCGATCAGCTGATCAACCGTAAGCGCCTCGTCCAAATCGTTCTTATTGCCCAAGACCAGAACCGGAATATTAGCCAGTTGCGGCTTCTCCAGCAAGCTCCATAGCTCTGCCCGTGCCTGGTCCAGCTTAGCATGGTCCGCCGCATCAATAACAAACACAATCGCGTTGACTCCCCGGCAGTACCGTTCCCACATGCTGCGGAACCGTGGCTGGCCGCCGATATCCCACAGCTTCATCGTCACGTTGCCCTTGGTCACCTTCCGCATATTAAATCCTACTGTGGGTATCATGTCCTCGGTAAACTGCCCCGAGGCAATTACGTTCACCAGCGTTGTCTTGCCCGAGTTCTGTAGCCCGACCAGCGTTAGCTCCATCTCCTCTTTCCAAAACAAGCTTCGCAGCCAGTCCAATATCGCCTTTATAATTGACGCCATTAGCTAAAAGTACAAGTTTTTTCCCCAAATGCCGTGCTTTTTGAATGCTTTCTGTCCTCCTTCCTTTATAGCCTGGTCTACAAAAAAAAAAGCGTGGTCAAGCCTAATGCATGCACTGGAATATTTAAATGAACACAGATGACACAAAAAAATTCTTTTGTAAACACAAGAGAAAATCACTTTTCTCTGTCAGCCACCTTGGCCCTAAATCACTCGCTCAACACATTGCCTATCACGTGAAGCCATCAAGCACTTGGAGTCTTACGCGCAAAAGACTTGTTGATTTTCTTAGCGTATAGACTCATGGGAAATAAGTTGCCAACACGACGGATTTTCCTTTCTTCTCTTTGCATATTCGCGTGGTACTATTATATTTTTATAAAGCAGATTTTGAGAAATGGCACCTGAACCTGCGGAGCGGCAGGACGTCGATGCCAGAGAATCAAAAGTCTCTTGGCTTCCAAGTGCCACCAAAGTGCACCGGAGCCAGACAGTAGACCCAAAGCCACAGCTAACCATAAACGGAGTCTCTAGGCCGCCTACCAACGAGGTCCGCTCCTTAGGAGAGCTGCCCGTGTCTCCGCTGGTGGCAGCATCAACTGCCGGAGAGCACTATCCTTCTCACCGCCTGTCCTATGCGCACCAGCAAAGCGTCAGCGGGTGGGACAAAGTGTTTTCGCATATTTCACAGCGCAACGAATATAATGCTGATGAGGCTAACCATGAGCACGGACAGCCTCTTCAAGACAAGCATGTTTCTGAGCTTAACGACGAGTTTGCCCGTGGAGATGTGCAGTATGTGGATGAGTATGGTTTAACTTTTTTTAACGGGAAAGCTGGAGTTTTTGATTGTGCATTTACTAACTTGGATTATGTTTTTTTTTTTGTAGGTCAGACGACAATATGCAGCATGCATTTGTTCACCCACTGGACCACGACCTGGCCCACGGCATTCCGCAAAGCGCGCTGGGCCACCGGGGCCGCTCAGATACCGGAGCTTCCTCAACAGGCTCCGTCATGCAAGACCAGGGCTCAATAGCATCCACCACCGCACTGTCTCCTGCATCTGCTCAACTCGGCGTAAGCAACCGCTTTGCCACTCCCCGAAGCCACGCAGCAGCGCAATTCGCCTCTTCAGAACAGGCCAGGCCCTCGGAGATGTCACAACGCACGTCAGCACTAGTATCACATTTTATAAGCAGCGCCAGCGGACGGCGCTATTCGGCAGATGAAGCAAAGTCATCTACAGGGCCCAAACGACCCGAAATGCGCTTTAGACGCAGCGAAGGCGACCAAGGCATGGTCGACCAGGGCATCGAAATTGAAGATGACGAAGATGACGGCACTGGGCGCCGCAAACGACGCGACGACTTGCGTAGCAAGTTCAAACGTGCCGTAATCAAAGCGTCAGTGATGACGCGCAAGGCACCGCGACAAATGAAAAGTGCTGCAGCAACTCACGGGATGTTTCCTTTTCTGCAAGACGCAATGTTTGTGCCCATGTTCCACTTTATGCGCGACGAGCATGGGCATCGGGCTCCGCCGGTGATATTTGATGCCATCCAGCTGAGCATCAATATGCCAGGAGAGATCCCGACCATGGAGGAGGACCACCACTTTTCAGTACGCATTGCGCTGCAGTATGGCGATGTAAAATGGGTGATTTACCGCCGACTCAACGACTTTCTGTCGCTGCACACCATGCTGACGCTGCGGCGGTTCCAGGGACGCGTGCATCAGCTGCCGGCATTCCCGCAGCAGCTAAGCTATGCGCTGGAAAAGGCCCTGTCGCTGAAGCCCGGACATACCAGCTCACAACCTAGTAGCCGCATGCTCCAGGCCACAGTTGACCGCAAACAGGCGCTGGAAAACTACCTGATCAAGCTGCTGCGGGCACTAAATATGCGGCCAGCTTACGAGCTGTGCACCTTTTTGGAGCTCAGCGCAGTGTCGATTATGAAGGACGTTGGGTGGAAAGGCAAAGAGGGCAACTTGGACCGGCGTGTCGAGCATATCACAGGCAAATGGTGCACGCCGCACGACCTCCGGCGATGGACACGGCAGTGGGTCTTGGTCCGTGACTCGTTTATTGCGTTCTGCAACCACATTTCGGACCCGTATCCCAGCGATGTGATGTTTGCTGATCCAGAATTTGACCTAAAGTTCCGCAAGAAGAAGGGCCACAATCCTCTGTTCCCCTACCGAATAACCATGTCCAACCAGTACCGCCGGATCCAGCTGCGCAGCGACAGCGAGCGGGTGATCACTGAATGGCGTAACTCAATTACTGAGATGAAAAACTCGTCGGCCTGGGCAGTCCCGCACCGGTTTGACTCGTTTGCGCCAATCCGTGACAACAGCCGTATGATCTGGTTTGTCGATGGCGATGACTACTTTTATGCGCTGTCGGAGGCCTTGGAAAATGCCACCGACTGCATCTACATTGGCGACTGGTGGCTGTCTCCAGAAGTGCATTTGCGACGGCCGCCTGCACTCAACGAAGAGTACCGCATTGACCGCTTGCTTAAGCGCAAGGCTGAAGAGGGCGTCAAGATCTTTGTGGCCATCTACAAGGAAGTCACGGTGTCGCTGACTATCAATTCGGCATATACCAAGCGCAAGCTGCAGTCGCTTCATCCAAACATCATGGTTCAGCGCCATCCGGACCACCTGGCTGGCGGCACTATGTTCTGGGCCCACCATGAAAAGATGGTTATTGTCGATAACACGTTTGCGTTTATGGGTGGGCTGGATCTGTGCTGGGGCCGCTACGATACGCATGGACACCGGCTGGCCGACTACTACCTTCCAGCCAACGGCACGCCCTACTCGCACTTGCAGAACTTTTTCGGCCAGGACTATAACAACGCACGTATCCACGACTTTGCCAACGTCAACGACTACGAAAGCACGCTGATTGACCGCCGCACGACACCTCGCATGCCATGGCATGATGTGCATATGGCGATGATTGGGCAGCCAGCACGCGACGTGGCACGGCACTTTATCCAGCGCTGGAACTTTATCAAGAGCTCCAAGGGCATGAACAAGACCCATATGCCATTTTTGATGCCCAAGGGCGAGTACTCGGCTACCCGCAATGATCTGCAGTATCGAGGCACATGTCGCACTCAGCTGCTGCGCTCGTCGGCTGAATGGTCCATGGGTATCAACAAGGAAAGCTCGATCCACACCGCTTACTGCGAGATGATCCGAGATGCCAAACATTTCATATACATTGAGAACCAGTTCTTTGTGTCCAATGCGCGGGAAGACCCTGGATACACCATCAAGAACCGCATTGCGGAGGCGCTGGTGGATCGCGTCAAGCGGGCACACAGACGGGGCGAAAAGTTCCATGTAATCATTGTAATTCCGCTGATGCCAGCGTTTGAGGGGGATGTCAATGCGGTGGGAGCAGCCACGCTGAAGCTGGTGATGCACTGGCAGTACCAGAGCATCTGCCGTGGCGACCACTCGATAGCCTCGCAGCTGGAAAAGGAGGGAATCGATATGCACGAGTATATTCGCTTCTTTGGTCTGCGGAACTACGACGTGATCCGCCGCTATGCTGATGGAGCAATGCTGCAGGACGTATCAGCTTTGGCGGGCAATGCACCAGCCGAGGCGCCTGGATTCAATGAGGCCTTACGGAAGCAGAACGTGCCAGAGATCAAGCACACCACCGAGGCTGTCCATACCGAGCCGTCATCTGAAGCTGCGCCCAAATTGCCCAGTCCGGAGCCAGCAAGTAGCGTGCACCGGCCCGAGACCCTTGCCAATGTCAGAGACGTGGAGCGGTCGCTGTCGTTTACTACGCCAGACTATGGGTTCCAGCGGCCAGACGAGGCGTTTGCAGAGGACAACTTGCCAATGCAAGACAACCGGCAACGGCCATCACAAGAGCTGATACGCTCATCGCAAGAATTGCCCGAGCGGCACCATAGCCACTTTGGGCACTTTCTTCACCACCACAGCCACCACGAAGAAAAGACCGATGATGGCGAAACAGGCAAAAGCAGCACCCGCAGCTCGCAGCAGAACACGGAGAGCCGGCGGTCATTTAATCTGCCGCGTCGTCCCACGGGGTTGCGGCAGCGGGCGTCGTTTTCGGCACTGCGCGGGTTCCTGACCGGCGACCGTAGCGGCAGCGAGCATCCCACCACGTTGCGGCCTCACTCGCGTGCGGCATCCTCGTCGTCGTCGTCGTCATCCTCTTCTTCAAGCCACAGCGATAGCGAATCCCTGGCTTCGGATGACTACGAAGTGCCGGGAAGACGCAAGAATGCATTCCGGTACCTGGTACGCGGCACAGAACATATCAAGCAGTATGGATGGCAGCGACGTGGCGGCCGTGGCCATGCGGCTAATGGAGGAGACCGGCTGCACAGACGCATGTACAAGCATGGGGCTGAAGAGCGGCGCGATTCAGACTCAGAATTTGGAGGATCGAATGTGCGGGTAGATATGGATGATGTGGAAAACTACGTACATCCGCCCAGAACTCCTGGACGGGATCCTGGCGAGGCCACGTTTTTGCGCGGCTCACCAGCGATGGCAGCTGAGGGTGCAGGGCGACAGCAAACGATACTGCTGCCCGAAGATACGGGTACCGAGTATATGCGGCAGTGCAAACAGGCAGCGAAAAGCCCATCGCAGGCTGAAGACAGGCGCAAATCCAAACCACAGCCCGCCAGGCCGTTGGCCAGTAGCAGCACATCAGCAAAGCACCAACAGCAGCCAAAGGCAAATGCGCCGGCATACCCACCACAACAAGCAGGTCGCTCGGGTCCTCAGGTGCTTGAGCATGAATTGCGTGGATTTGAAGCATCGAAATCAGCAACACCGCCACTTATGAGGTCCGTGCCAGCAGCAGAAATGCCGCCAGCCGAGGCAGAGCAAGCTGGCGAGGAAACAGTAGTGGGTGGCGAAGTAATAGACCAGATAGTGACCGAGCTGGTCTATGTGCATTGCAAGCTGATGATAGTAGATGACCGGTACGTGATAATGGGCTCGGCCAACATCAACGACCGATCAATGTGCGGTAACCGCGATTCAGAAATCGCCATGGTGATTGAAGATACCGAGCCGGTAGTAACCACCATGGATGGCCGCCCATACCAAGCCGCCAAATTCGCCCATTCCTTGCGCGTACAGCTGTGCCAGGAGCATTGTGGGCTTTTGGAGAGCTTCGATCAGCTTCGCTTTGTCAACGAGATGTTTGCTGGCAACCCGCCCATAGACACCACCCGGTCTGAAGAGGAAAAGGCGCAAATGCAGCGGGCTCGAAAGGCCGTAGAGGACCCGCTGTCCGACGCGTTCTTGCACTTGTGGTGGGACACGGCAACCACGAACGAGCAGGTCTTCCGTGACGTGTTCCGGTGCGTGCCTGACGATACCGTGGAGACCTTTGACCAGTACAAAAAGTTTATTCCCGGCCATTCCGTGCCCCATGGCCATGCGCTGCCGAGCAGATCAACCGCCGAGACTTTGCAGATGCTCAAGAGCGTCCGTGGCCACCTGGTTCCCATGCCGCTCAAGTTTTTGCGGCAAGAAAACCTGGGCGCTAAGCTTGGCGACAAGGAGATTTTAGTTCCAGTTGAAGTATTTACTTAAACATCAATTCTAGTGAAGCCGCTCAAATCCAGGCTCTCGGAGCCAATAACCGCCACCGACGTGCGCGACTGTGCCTCGTTGCCAGCCAGATACTGCTGAGCTACCTGGCGCAGATCCTGGGCAGTCACAGCAAAGAACCGCTCACGACGCTCCTGGCGCATATCATCGGTGATTCCAGCCGTAAAGTACGCCATGCCTTCGTCAGAAACCGACAAGGGAGCGTCAAGGTCGCCAAACACGGACAGCTTGGCCTCGCGCATCTCCCGATCGGATATCTCATGCGTAAGCAGCCACTCGAGCGACCGGTTAAACGTCTGCATGGTCTCACGAGGCATCGGATCGCGGTACGAAAAGAAGCTGAAAATGCCCTGGACCGACGCAAACGAAGCACCGCCGCCATACGCGCCATTGCGCTCACGGATTTCGCGGTGCAGGAACGCGGGAGTCAAGAACTTTGCCAGCACCTGGAGCTTGACGCTGTCCGGGTGGGTGTAGGGGATGCAGCGAGTGGCCTGGGCCGCATAGTTTGTGGAGACCGGGAGCGGGCAGAAGAAGCGGCTAGCGCTGGACGCAAACTTCGCGCCTTGGCTCCGCAAGGCATCGGAGGCTTCGGTCGGGTACTTGGCCAGCATCTGCTCCAGCGCCTGCTGGTTGGCCTCGGCGCTTCCGGCGTTGGCTGTCACGGCCGTTCGCAGCGTTGAGCGGTCAAACACCACGTCACGCACCTGCTCCAGCCGCTCGGTTATCCGGGCCAAGTCCCCGGACCGCCGCAGATCTCCCAGAAAGCGCACCTGCGAGATGCCGCTCAGTGCCTCTACCGCGTCCATCTCGGGCGTCAACGTGGATGCTGCCAGCCGGCGAGCAAACGCATGGCCCGAGTATGCCACGTCATTGTACATGTTGGTGGCCATTGCCGCCAGCAGCGTACGTAGCCGGCTCGAGTTGGCAAAGTTGGCTTCACGCAACAGCTCGCTGATCAGCGCGTACATCTTGTCGATATGTGCATCCAGGCAATGCGAGCCAAACGAAATGCCGGCCTCGATGTGGCCCAGATTGTCCAGATCCGTGGTCACGAATGGCGAGAACGATATGCCGCCGGTATGCAGCCGAATATCTGTTTCGATCTCCGCCATGTCGCGGGCGCCAGTGCCCTGGTACGTCAGAGCTTCGCAGAACAGCGGCATAAATGGCCACAAGTCCGGATACTTGTCGCGCACCGCATTGATTGCCCGCATATAGCTGATGCCATTTGTGGCTGCTGTGCGCCATTGCACCGGCACGCTCTCAGCGCATACGCCCATATCCACTGCATACCGCTGCGCATCCGCCGCTACATCGTCCAGTGTCAAGGTTGGCAGCGAGCTGAGATCCTCCTTGCGCATCTGCTCCTCTGCCAACTCGGCGTTCTTCTCGTCGATTTTGGCCAGATCCGCACTGCTGAGCGATGCCAGCTTGGTCTGAATAAGCTCATGCTCCTTTTCCTCCAGCCCTTGCATATACTTTGGATCCGCCAGCATAACGTACTTGAGCTTATGCGGGCTGTTGGCAAAGTACCGGTCCACCAGCTTCTGGAACACCCCGCTGTCTGTACGCAGCCGCTCGACATTCTCGCTCACTCGCAGGTACTCCACTGGATCTACTCCATGGAACCACCCTGTCGACACAGACCGCATCAGGCTCAGTCCAAAGTCACTTGTCTTGTGCTTGTAGGCCAGCTCCACGCTTGCCAGCGCTGCGTCTATCCGCCGCTGCTCAAACCCTTCTTCGCCGACACGAGCCAGCGTCTCGCTGATCCGCTGCTCAACCATAGGAATGTCTTTGTCCGCCATTCCTTGCAGTCCCACTGTCAACGATGTCTGTCGAGTGAATGGGCTGTACCCGGTATTTGAGCTGAAATCAGAGCCAATGTGCGTATCAATCAGCGCCTTGTGCATAGGCGCCGAAGCTCCTTGCAGCAGCAGCCCGGAAAACACGCTCATAGCAAATGACTCGTACACGTTGCGCATGTCGTTGGTCAGGTATGAGACCGAGAACTTTGTCTGCTTGTCTGCCGGTCCCGCTGCGCTTTCAACAGGACCAAACTCAGTCACCATGCGCTCGCCAAATGGCTTTACCTCCATGGGCACTTGAATAGGCGACTGCCGCACATACGATGAGATCGCTGCATCCATACGCTGCAGCTGCGGTGCCAGTGGGAACGACCCATACGAATACACTCGCGCATTGCTGGGATGGTACCGCGTACGATGAAATTCTACCAGGGCCTCGTATGTCAGCTCCGGGATCTTTTGCGGATCACCGCCGCTTACATTCTCGTACGTTGTTCCCGGATACATTTGCTGCTCTGCCCGGGTCGCAAACAAGCTGCCTGCGTCGGAAAACGCCCCCTTCATCTCGTTATACACCACGCCCTTGATCTTCCAGCCGAGCTCCTGCTGATCGCGCTCCATTCGCCATCCTTCTTGGCGGAAATCCACTTCACGCAGCGTGGGCTGAAACACCGCATCCAAATATACGCTCTGCAGGTTTTCGTAATCCTGGGCATTTTGCGTTGAAAATGGATACTGCGTATAGTCATGCGCCGTCCAGGCATTCATAAACGTGGAGAGCGAGCGGTTGAGCATTTTGAAGAACGGATCGCGCACCGGATACTTTTTGGATCCACACAATGTGGTGTGCTCCAGGATATGCGGTACTCCGGTGCTATCGGTAACCGACGTGTTGAATCCAATGCTAAAGACGTTGTTGTTGTCGTCTCGATCAATATGCAGCCATTCCAGGCCTGTCTTCTGGTGCCGCAGACGCAAGGCCTTGAGCTTGAGCTCGCTTACTGCTTGCACATCCTCTACTGTAAAGCCATGTAGCTGGCTTCCTGGCTCCAAAGTCGACGCCTGGCTGCTTTCACTTTTGGAATGCGAAAAGTACCGGGCCAGCAACGGTGCCTTTCGCATACCGGCAGAATGCCAGGCTGTCTTTCTGGCTACTTGTAGCATGCGTGCTCCACCAAGTACCCCTACCATACCTGTTAATTCAAATAAATCCCCTAAAGATAAAAAGGAAAATGCTGACAATAATATATTTTTTTCTTCTCTTTTTTTTTTCAATGACAGAAGTTGGGCTTCGTGGTGCACCAGCTACCAAGTTTTTGCTGTGTAGCTTATGTGTGCTTAGCGTTATACTTGGTTCAGCTCCCCAGTGGCGACACGCACTAGTTCGTCTTCGGTTTTCACCTCACATTATACCCAAATTGCAGCTTTGGCGTCTAGCAACCATACAGCTATCATTCAATACGACCACTGAGCTGGTGAGGTTCCTCGTACTGCTCTACTATATGAGCACATTGGAACGGATATTCGGCAGCCGCAAATTTAGCGCGTTTATTTTTATCCATGCGTTGGTAGGCCAGACTCTGGTTTCGTTTATGCTGGCTGCTCTGCGATTCTGCATGCCTCATCAGATATTTGCCACATTCAACATGGTATCGGCTGGACCCTATGTGGTCTTATATGCATGTGTGCAGGAATACTGTTCACGCAAAGCATTAAGACAGCCGATTCGGCTTTTTGGCCTGCAAGTCGATAGCAAATGGGTGGTGTATTTGGTAATAGCCAACATGATGTTTTCGCGCCTATCGTCGACTGCTATCTTGGCTGCAGCGGGGCTGGCAGCCAACTACTTGTATAATATCGATTTGGCTGGATTGAAGCAGTGGCGGTTTCCAGCTTGGACCGAAAACTTTGCAACCAAGTGGATGTATCCTTTGCTAGACCAACCATCTCCTTCTAGATATGGCAGTGCCCGGATGGCTTCACAATCCGCGACACTGCATGCGGCTCGACGCCAGCAGCAACCACAAAATACCATTTCTGCTGAACTGGTAGAGAATCTGCAAAGTATGTTTCCGACAACTGACCAGGAACAGATAATACAGGCGCTTCAGACATCTAACGGTAATCCTGAGCAGGCTGTAGCTATCTTATTAAGCTCTAGCAGAGTTGCCAACTGATACGACTGCATTATACAATTTATAAAAACTAGCCTTTTTCATTTAATTAAAACAGCTGAAAACACTGAAAATATTTACAGTATGGAATCATATTACAGCTCAGTTGTTTTTTATTAAATTTGTGGAGGTTGAACCTGCTAACAGGATCACTCGGAATGCAAATGTGGATTGCGATAAAGGAGCCTTCCGATAGCTGCCATAGCTTGCTGGGGATTCTCGGCAAATGTCCCTGGTCGAATCCACGAGTTCTTCACTCCGACAACAATATTGGTAGCTAGAATCTGCGACAGACCGTTGATTTCAAACCTTCTACCATATCTATTCCAGGTAATAACTCGAGGCTTACAGTTCCACCAGATAGTTCCAAATCCCATCCCCCACATTTTCAGCTCATACCACTTGACATCAGCATCACGAGCAATCTGCACCCGTTCTATTTTGTTCCAAGGAATTGCTCGACTGCCCAAGGACGGAAAATAATAGCGCTTAATTACCAATGCTCGTTCGTGTACAATCAAGTAGCGGTCCTCGTAAAGCACCTCTTCGTTGGGTTCTTCTCCAATCAGCCGATAATCATCTTCTGCCAGCATCATGCTAAAGTGTCGCCTCCTCTTGGTTATGAATATAGAAATAGTATTGATAAGATTATAGCACAAGCGAAAAATAAAGCTTTTTTAATTGTGAGCAATCACCATTTATTGAGTGCATATCAATGCCAAGCAAGTTATTCCGCTAGAACATCTGACATTTATACAGTGATGGGTTGCTTATTGAAAAAAACTAGCCGCCTCTTGCACTTCAAACCATGTTTGCAGAAGTATTAAACTTCTATTAACTTACAAAATGGTAGTCAGATCCAAAATGTTCTGCTAGCTTTGGATCATGACTTGTGGCGTCGACGGGTACTTGCAATTTCTGCGATGCAATTTTTGCTGCTTCTACAGAACAATAAGAAATAAAGGTTGTGAATGGACCGTAAATATTTCCATTAAACGACACTGTTATTGTTCCTATGTTGTGGAGTCTTTGGAAAAAGAAATTGATGTTTTCCTCTTGCTAACTTGCAATACTCTCAAGTATTTAAGAGCAGGAAATAATGGATAGATTACGCAAAAAGGACGTTTGTTATTCAATTTGTTTAAATGAAATCAACATGGCTCCACTACAAATTAATTGCAATAAGCGAAATTAAAATTTTCCTTTCTAATTAAAAGCGGACTTTTAAATAAAATCTTGCAATGCTTTTCTTTGACTGTGCTTATGTTGTTCACGGCTGTTTTATCCTTGCAATGAAGCATTGGGTTCTTTTTATAAAAAAGCAAATTAAAAGTAAACTGCAATTTATTACACCCCAACGCTACTTTTGCAGAAGCATTAAGTTTTTTCAAGAACAAAATAGTAGTCAGATTCAAATGGGCTTGTCAGCACATAGTTATGACTTACAAAAATTAATTAGTACTCCTAATCGTTGCACCAACGCTTTTGCTGCATTCACAGAACAAGGGCCATTGGATAATACATATGGGCAATAAAAAGTTTTATCAAGCAATACAGCTCTAATAGATGGCATTACTTTGACTAATATGTTCTTATTGCCAAACATTAACTAATAACGAATTTCTGGCAGCAGCACATTTTGTGGCTGTTAAAACATAGTTTACTCTCAACTCAAATACATCCTCCTATATAAAGGCTAACTTTTCAAATAAAATCTCGCAATGTTTCATGGCCAGCTTCAAGGTTAAAAAGACAAATAACAACTTGTTGCAACTAAAACCAAGTTTATAGAGGCACTAAAAAGCTAAAACTCAAAATGGTAGTCGGAATTATATTTTTTTGCTAGCGCTGGATTGTGGGTTGAAGGGTCAATAACTACTCCTAGCGTATCCGATAGAAATCCTGCTGCTTCAACAGAATAAATAACAAAAGGGGTTACATATGGGCCATAAAAGAGTTTGCTGCAAGTTGCAGTCACGATAGTTGGCATTTTTATAAGTTTGGAAAGAGTAAAGTATGGATTTTTTGTTAGTTGACGATATGATTGAGTATTTAAGCCCAAGCAAAAGACGGAGGGATTCACAAAAACAAAATAGAATGCAGCCTTTTTCAATATTACCATATATTAATTTATATAATCGATTATTGTTTTATATTAGTTCTATATTTACATAGACTATGCAGTAAATAAACATTAATGACGAAATGAACCCCCAAAAAAATTAAACAGCTTAATACACATACGTGATAATGTAGATTTCTAGAGAACTTACAAAAATAAATTAATTTTTAGGAATTTCTGCTTGGCCAATAGGTAAAGAGTACAGCTTGGAGAGTTACCGGGTATTGCCAAAGGGCGTTATCCAAAACGCCCAGAACACCTGTAGTTTGCCCCTACTTTTAACAATCAAAGCACTGCACTGAAAACCCCCTCGGAATTCTGAAAATTTTCGGTGCAAGACAAATATTGCATAAAATACCTATTTTACTCAAGAATCTGCGGTAGAACGGGTATTTTATTAAATATTTCTTTAGCACCGAAAATTTTCAGAATTCCGAGGGGTTTTTGGTGTGGTTGTTTCCTGGTTACAAGTGAAAGTTGTCACCCCTCTTCTGTCTATTTTGGTTGGCTTTTTGCTAATTGGATATTGGCAAACATAGTATTGTATCAGGTTTTCTCAAGTTATTAGTACTTGTTTAGCTACCTTCTGGATTTCTAGTTTAGGATGACCACCAAAGATTAATCAGCGGTCAATTTCTGGTGGCAACATGTATTGTGACTATTAAACTACGATTCTTTTAACACATAGTAAATACACACCCCTATATAAAGGATAACTTGTTAAACAGAGTTTCATAGTGTTATTATGGTCAGTTTAAAGGCTAAAAAGCAAGCAAAAGTTTATTGCAACTAAAATCAAGTTTACCAAGGAATTAAAGAATAAAATGGTAGTCAGAGTTATAGTAGTCTGCCAATTTTTGGTTATGGCTTGTAGGTTGAACAGGTACTCCTAGCCTCTGCGCCAAAGCTCTTGCTGCTTCTACAGAAATAAGAGTACTCGGGATTTCATATGGACCATAAAAATTACCATTAAACGATGCAGTCACAATAGTTGGCATTTTTATAAGTTGGGAAGAGAAAAGTATGTAGTGTTTTTGTTAGCTGGCGATATGATTGAGCATTTAAGCCCAAGCATAAACGGATAGATTAGCAAGGAAATAACATGCAGTCTTTTTAATATCATCATATATTAATTCATATATTAAAATGACTTTGCTATATTTTAATTACATATATTACGCTGATTTTGCACTTAATAAATTAGAATGACAGAATGATTCCAAAGCAAAAAAAAAGCAGCCTATAGACACATAAAATATGTGTCTAGGGAATTCGCAAGGATGAAATAAGCTTGGGAATTTCTGCTTGGTCAACCGGCAAAGGATATAGAACCTGGTACTGGTCAGCTCGTCGAGTGGCACCCAGCTGCAGCCGAAATAGTTTCAACTTTGCCGGAGAATCCTCAGAATGAGCAATAGCAATATCAGGATCGAAGAGCAGGATATTTGTACCACTATCGCTTAACTCCACGCCCACTACCGTACGACTATGTCCCTGGTGCTGCAGATATAGGGGATGTCTGTTGGTGAATCTTACATTTGGAGCAGTGTTGCTTGCCAAATTGTCGGTTTCGCCATTAGTATAGTATTCTGCTATCCATTCAAACAGCGCTGGGTGGGTGCCATCGGCCATGGTTGGGTGATGAAAATCGACAATTTGGGATCGTATTCCTAGATGAGCAAGAATACAGTACGCCTCAGTAGCACCAATCCACTTGTGTGTGCCTACAACCCGGTAGTTCAACTGAGCTGCTCCATCCCGGTCATAGCCTTCTTGCCAAGCCAGCTCAAGCATCTGCTGTAACTCAGCAATGCTAGGCACATTGCCATTGCCTGGTATTTGACCAAATCGGGACATTCCTTGGTCCATGGACATCAAACTAGACAGCAACATTTGGCAGTTGCGATATCCACAAGCCCATCCCCGATCATTAAATCTCGAGTTATATAAAAGTGTGTCTTTGTTGCACAATATTACTGACGTGTTTTCTAGCGCTGCACTTGCAGCCAGCTGCTCTACATAAAACGGCTTGTCGTTGGGTATCCCTATGTTTGCAGCCTTTTGACGTATAAAGTTGCCTATTGCTTTCATCTTCTTTGATGATTCTGTCGGTTGATCAGTATCTTTGTCGTTGGTAAGGTCAATAATATCAGGAAGTTGGCTCATTGCTAAATAGCAGTCGTACGAGAAATAAAACAAAAAAAAAAACAGCAGAAGAGAAAATAAGCAAGAGATCGGTGACTTTGAAAGACAATTAATCCCCATAAGCATGGGAAAACGGATTTATTTGATGAAATCAAATTAGGCGATTTTACGGGAGAGATTTTGCTTGTTGATATGTATTGTGAGTCGGTTATTCCTGCTGGTATATTGGCTATTGCCATCTGCTACTTTGGCTTTCCTGCCGGAGCTGGTAAGGAACTTACAGTCGTATCTGGTTTAATGATTATGGTGGTAGCAACAATACAGCTATTTATGGCATTTGGTTTGCACTACTCCACAGCATATCCACGACATATGGTGCGTCCGCTGGCAGATAATGGTATTATATGGGGCGGCTTATTGGTTCCGCTAGTTTTATTTGCCAAAAACTGCAATGAGCTAAATGCCTTCAACTTATGGCTGGCAAGTGTGGCCATGGCATGGTCGTTTACATTTGCATTGCTAAGCAAACGTTGGTGGATACTGGGCATTGCAGGAATGGGTGTTTTGGGATACACAAGCTCACCAAAACATACGCTATTGATGGTGGTAGGACCTGGTGCTCAGCATATCATTATGCACAAAATTATCCACTGGATGCCACGTAGCTTTACTGTAGGCGAAACAGCCGTAATTGCTCAAGGACTAGTGCTAATGACTATTGATTTGGTAACTAGACGCAACAGCGTAAGCGATGATCAATCAATGTATTTGCTGATATTAGAAGCTGCGGGGCTATGCCTTACATTGACCATAGTTATTTTGCGGCAAATGTGCTCCATATCTATATTGTTAATGCCTATTCTGGGTACAGTGCTGCTAGTGGCTTTGATAGCTCGAGTTAACGTTATATCCTGGGCCATTAATGCGGTATTGAATGAGCCCATCAACTATATAATTGTTGGTTATTGGGGGATAATATTTGCTGGAGGATTAGTATTCTACAATCGCTATTGGCAATCGACCAGTTCCAAGCTTGTTTTGCATCTAAAGCGCAAGGCATTTCATATTCTGGCCGTATTGCTATTTGTCCCTGGATTTATCAATCCACCGTTGCTTCATTTGGGGTTTACAGTAGCGCTGGTGCTATTTGTGTGGGTAGAAGCTATACGAGTGTTGGCTATTGAGCCGGGAGCCAGCTCCATCAATCAATTTATGAGCCAGTTTACGGATAGTCGGGATGCTGGGTCGATAATTACCTCACATTTTTACTTGCTATTAGGATGCGCATTGCCAGTGTGGATAGGCAGCAGTAGTGTAGTGGCCAGTTTGGCAGGAGTGTTGGCATTGGGAATTGCCGATACAGCAGCATCGCTGGTAGGCATTAGGTATGGAACCAGAAAATGGCCATGTACATGCAAAACTCTGGAAGGAACCGCGGCATTTATTGTTAGTTTGTTTATTGCAGTTGAGCTAGTGCATGTCGTGGCTCCATCCAACGAGGGAGCGTTGCAGAATTTTATAATGTGCGTAGTTTTGGGGCTGCTTGAGGCACTAACCGAGCAGAATGATAACCTGATTATTCCTCTGACCATGTATTCTATATCAACGCTAATAAATAAAATATGAAAACACCGCTATAACAATCGCAAATACCGAAGCAAATGACCATAATGGCCAATGCTGTGTGTCAGAAGTAAAGGCATCGCCGGCATATCCAACTGGGCCCAGCCCAGGAGGTGCCTCTGATCTGCCAACTCTAACTTTGATGTCGCCCATAGATGTTGGGCTTGCAGTCTGCTCATTTGTACTATTGCGCCAAATATCTTTACAGTGTTTGGGATCAACAGGAAACCATGCCGCATTCATCGGAGACATGCTTTGGCCGAACAACGCAGTAAAAGACACTTGTGCTAGATCCAGCCCTCGACCACCCGTGTCTACTGCCAATACATAGATATAGCGGACCTCTTCATTGCGTTTATCCATTGCATGTTGCCGCTCAGCTACCTGGGTTGTAGGCAGCTGCTCGAATTTTGATGTGGTAGCGGCAAAATGAGTGGCCATGGCTACGCCGGGCAAGCCAACAGCAGCACCATCCTCAATATAGTTGGACAAGGCGGTTTCAATTCTTAGACAGGTGCCGCATTCTGTGCTTCTATCCATAAGCTGCACAGCAGTAATACGACTGATATCTAGCGAAACATAAGGATAGCCGCATGAAGGCGCAGATGTGGCTAAATAAGTGCCTAGGCTTTGGTAGTCATGTGGCGTTATGCTCTGGCTGCCATACATATCGGCAGCGGCATTTGCTATCAACAGTGCAGCCAGCAGTATTCGACCAAAGCATGACAGCATTGAAAGAAAGCAGGGAGATAAGTTTGAAAAACAAAAACAAAAACAGGAACAAAAGCGGATTGGCGATAATTCTCTGGAACAAACTCTGGTTATTGCCCAGGGATTGATTAAAGGCTGGGAATTTTGACATGTTACACAGCATACCTTTTTCTCCTTTTCTATTTTTTTTCGCCAGATAATGAAGCATCTTAAAGGATCCTGTCATTGTGGAGCTATCGAGTATGAGTTTGATTCACCAGCACCAGTTCCATTTATGCGGTGTTTCTGCTCGATATGCCGCAAGACATCGGGCGGGGGAGGCTACACAATAAACATTATGGGAATGACAGACAGCTTGCATGTAACCAAGGGAAAGAGTGAGCTACAGAGCTACCGAGCAGTAAGGGACAAGAGCAAGCCCAAAGAGGAGCAGGAGCTGTGCCAGAACAGATACTTTTGTCGCTCATGTGCAACGTACTTGTGGGCACATTGTGAGGACTACAAGCAGTGGATCTATCCGTATGCATCCTCTATCGATAGTGAGCTGCTGGTGCCGCAGGTGATGACCAGCATAATGCTTGACTATGCGGCTAAATGGGCGGATCCGCGAAACCTGCCTGGTCGTACAGAGGGCAATGACATGTTTGGCGAGTACCCGCCGTATTCGCTTGAGCAGTGGCATAAGGATCATCCCAGAACCAGCTAAATATTTTTGAGCCATTTTTTTTTTTGTTTTTCTCTTGTTTGAAATTTTTATTTGTGTGGGGAGGAAAACCACATTTGCATTTGAATTAACCCACGTACTTCCCAGGGGAAGTTTTGCACCAAAATTACAAATGAATGCAGAGCAACAGCCAGCAGCAACCCACTCGCCTGCACAGCCGCTGTCGCCGGCGCGGTCGTCTTTAGGCCTGTTCAGCACCGAAGCATCCGCAGCAATGGCAGTAGAGACAGAGAGCACAGAGACAGCAGGGCAGCAGCGGAGGCGGCGAGCAGGGCGGCGACAGAGCGAGGACGTGATGCGGACGATGCGGTCGCTGGACCGGCAGTACGGCCGGCGACGGCGCCTCAACACGGACCGGTACGAGCGCCCCGAGACAGCCAACATAGCAGGGCAGAGCACTGGGCGCACAGCCAGAGCACGGGCGGCGCTGGGCGGTGATGGGCGCGGGTTGTTCGCGCCGCTATGTGCAGTGCAGCCAGAGGCGGTCCTGTCGAGCAACCACGCAGGCAGCGCGCAGGAGGCAGCACGCACGGTGCCTGCTCGTCTGGCCCGGCAGCTACTGGCAATTGCCGGTCAGCCGGCGCGCACAACCGTGCCTGCTCAGGTGCGCCCACGTGCCTCGATGCCACTCATGGGCAACGGGCAGCGGGCGCCGCAGCGCACCCGCTCGCAGGTAGCGCGGGCTGGCGATGAGCTGACGGACGCGCTGACAATGAAGGCAGTGGAGATCCGTGGCGGGCGCATTGTGCTGGATGATCCCAGCAGCTCCGACGACAGCGCGTCCAGCGCCGACGAAGCCCCGCCAAAACCGTCTGCTGCCGAGGACTCCTGGGACAACGCGCTCCGCCAGCGCTGGTACGCTCGCCGTTGCCTGGGCCTCCGCCAGTCCTTCAGCTCTGTCCACCGCCTGGCTCGTGCCGAGCATACGAGTCGTGAGCCGTTCCCGCTACTAAACGACCTGCGTCGAGTGCTGGCTGAGACCACCGGGTGCTCGGTAAGCGGCAAGCGTACCACCGTGCTGCTTTGTACAGACGCGATTGTGCTGAGTGCAGAATCGCCACAGACCGAGGGCCCGCTGCGAGTGATCGAGTTTGGCGATGACCTGCATGTGCGCATGGACAGCAACGACACAGTACGGATAGCCGATGGCAGCGATGTTGTGCATGTGCAGTTTGCCGAGCCGGCAAAAGCACGCGAGTGGACCGAGCGGCTGGTGCAGGCGCAGGAGCAGTTTGCGGCGGCAATGCAGGACATCCGTTTGGACGAGGAAGACTTTGTGGACCGTCCCCCGTTGCTGCTGCTGGCGACAGGCCGCAGCTCGATAGCTGGCACAAAGCCCGCCGATGACGCTGCCTGTGCCGCAACCTTGCAGATGCGTGCTGCCCCCTGGGTCCCTGACAGCGAGACCGCAGTCTGCATGGTCTGCCGCACCACCGCATTCTCGATGATGGTGCGGCGTCATCATTGCCGCATGTGTGGTCTGGTCATCTGCTACCGCTGCTCGTCGCCGGCCTCGAGGGGCCGCCGGCGGCTATGCATCCGTTGCGATTCGACCCGCCGCGATGAGGCTGCGGAGTCTGGCAGTGTTCCGCGGCCCTCGGTGTCTCTGCAGACGCTGGGCCGCCGGGCCGCAGAGTTCTTGCCGCCTAGCGACACCGTCATGCAGGCAGCAGCTACCGAGGTATCTGCAGAGGCAGATACGCGGGTGGCAGCCGGCAACGATGCCGGCAACGTGGTGGGACGTCGCAAAGCAACTCGACGGCCAATATCGTCCATTTTCCCTGTAGAAAAGTGAAGGGCGTCTTTTATTAGTTTTTGGTAGAAAATAGGGCATTAAACGCGGCCAGAATGGTCCATTTGCGGTTCTCGGCTTCCTGGAACACAACGGAGCGATCCGAATAGAAGACCTCGTCAGTGACCTCCTCGGGCTTACGAGGCAGGCAGTGCATAAAGATCCAGTCTTTGTTGGCCTTTCCTTGCTGGGCCATATCCATTGACACCTGGTATCCGGCAAAGTCACGCAGACGCTGGGCCTTTTCGCTCTCCTGTCCCATGCTGACCCACGTATCGGTTACCACGATATCTGCACCCTCCACTGCCTCGAGAGGATTCGTGTGGTACGTCACCGACACGTTGGCCTGCTCGGCATCTGCCTTGGCCTGCTGCTTTACTTGCTGCGGGATCGGGTATTTTTCCGGCGTACATACGCTCATATGCATGCCGCATTTGGGCATAGCAGCCAACATCTCGTAGATGATATTGTTGGCATCGCCCACCCAAGCAACCCGCAGCCCACCCAGGACCTCGAAGATCGACTGCGCCTGCGGCTTGCGCTTACCAAACACCTCCCAGATGGTCAACAAATCGGCCAGAATCTGCGTGGGATGGTTCTGGTCGCACAGCGCATTGATAACAGGCACCGAAGAGTACCGGGCCATCTCAGTGATCTCGCTATGCGCACCGACACGAGCAAAGATCCCATCCACCATGCTGGAGATTACCTGAGCGCTATCCCGAAGCGACTCATTGACACCCAGCTGGATATCATCCTTACCCAGAAACATCGCATGTCCGCCCAAGTACGCTATCGATGATTCGCTGGCAACCCGCGTGCGAGTGGAACGCTTTGAGAACAGCAATGCGATTGTCTTGCCCTTGAGCGGTTGGTCCGGGTGAAACGATTGGTTTTCGTGCTTGGCCTGGTGCTTGATTTCGGCTGCTGATTCCACGAGTCCAGCGATTTGCTCTGCGCTGTAGTCCCCCAGAGATATCATGTTGCGGGGCAGTGTGCTGAGTGCGGCCTTGTGCGTAAAGCGTGCGCTTGCGTTATTCATCATTCCTGATAAAGCTTTGAATCTATTAATCATCATAGAGATAAAGAAAGAAAAAAAAAAGAAAGGTGGAAAATGTGGAACGGTATTTTGTGTTTCTGTGTGATCGCCCAAATGTTTCTAGATGTGTACAGAAACCTTCGCTGAATAAGCTAAGAAAATTTAATAACTATATTTTTCATTAGTCCTTTCGCCACACCCTTTATACCCTGAAACAATGCTCTTCTATGACCCATGTGCCCATCCATCATAAAGCTATGACTCATAACTATAGATCAAAATTAAAGATAATTTGCTAGTTTATTGGACTTTTGAAGAGCTAAACGTAGATTGAAGCGAAAAAGAGAGATTTCTACAGGTCATCGATATCGACATCCATATCGGATACTTCCTCATCCTTGTCAAACTTGACCAAGTCATCATCTTCCTCCATATTATCGACATTACTTGTCTTTTCAGGCAACTGACCAGCCTTTCTCAGGTTCTTCACCTCCTCATCCGTGTACTTTAATAGAATATCGCACTTGTCGTCCTGGAACTCACGCAGAGATACCAGGATATATTCGCCCAATCCAATCCATACTTTCTTACGTAGCGCTCCACGGATATGTCCCAAGCGCTTCTTGTTCTCCTTATCGAAACACTGCACTTCCATCCGTCCATTTCCTAGAATCTTTGTCACCACTGCGTATTCTTGCTCTTCATCCTTAAACACCAGCTCTCGCTTTTCTGGTCCGGCCTTGTTGGACTTTCCTTTTTTGAACGCCTTTCCTCCCTACATTGCATGCTTTAGTTTTGTGTGTGTGTGTCTGGTGAATTAACCCAAAATCTATATACCTTTCCGTAGTTCTTTCCCATCGTATGCTCAATTTAAATGATAATATAAATCAGAGAAGAAAGAATAAAAATTTTTCAAGTAAAAAAAGGGCTTTTGTCTCTTGAAACCGCAGCTTTAAAGTCTTCCCCAACAAAAAAGTATTAAGTCCTAGAGCTTTTTATGCACCACCAACAATTATGTTGTTGATGGGAATATGAATGAGCTTGGTAAAGTAGCCGACAAAGCCCATGACCAAAAAGCCCATCACCACTGCTTGTACAATCTTCAGGTATTCGCGTTGGTTGGGCTTGGTGCAGCGGCGAAGCAGCCACTCGGCATCCTTAGCCAATTGCTTTGGTGCGTCCACGACAATGTTGGCATTCTGTGCTCCCGTCTTCTTGTCCATTCTCTTTACGCTCGCGTTATTGTAATTCGTCTCTTTAATTAAAGTACCAAGCTAAAAAAGAACTGGAGAAAGGCGAAAAGTATGAGTTATTTTTCGAGAATGTGCTATCCAATCAGATCACCGCACGTAAAAATCAAGTTTGCAACTTTAAGGCGTAAAAGAGGATCAGTATATGGAATCAACAAAATATGCTATTAAAGACTTAGGCTTCGGATTGCTTGGCAGCTCTGGCTGCTAGCCGCTGGGCACGTTTCTCAAGCAGCTCTTCTCTACGAGAATAAACCGTCTCTCTAAACAGCTGTCCTGCTTGCCACTCCAAATATCCAATATAAGACCCAATCGCCATATACACGCCATAGCTGATCCGCGCTACAAAAACTTCAAGCTTTTAGTATTTTATCGTGTGAAATCCTTGAATTCTACCTACGTTTCATTACTTGGCGTCCCTGGAGTGCTGCTGCATACATGCCGGTGGTGAGCCCAACTCCTGAGCCTATAAGCATACTGAGAATCGCCATTTGCCAAACCGATTTAAATAATGGACCCAATCAAAATACAAAATCGTAAAAAGAAAAAAAAGCTTGTTATCTCCAATCAGGCAAATTATCTTATCACGTGTAAGATTGATTTATAATAAAAATCGGCTGACCAGCTCTTTGCTTCTCTTTCCGCTAATTTGACTTTATTTCTCCACAGTACATATGAAGGGCGTTTCGACAGCATACAGGGCTATCGAGCATCGATGGCTAAGCAGCATACGGCTAGCAGACTCGACTAAGATAGCCACAGCTACCCGATCTTTCAGCAATACCATTTATAGAAGCACCACAAAGTATAAGCTACGCAAACTGGACGACAAGGAAATATCTGATTTAGAAACGAAGATAGCGGGCTACTCGCAGCCACAAGCACAGAACTCATCCATCGGGACTTTGGCGCCAGGAGCCAACGAGGCTGATTCGGTGCGGCTAACAGAGAGCGCAATAAAGCGGCTCAAATACCTGTCGGAAAAACGAGAAAAAACACAGTATTTGCGGTTACGGGTGGATTCCGGAGGATGCTATGGGTTCTCATATATGCTGGACATGACAGATGAGCCCGAGAAAGACGACATTATAGTTGACCGCAACGGCGCCAAGATGGTTATTGATCAGTTTTCGTTGCCGCTGGTTAGAGGTGCTACCATAGATTGGCAAGACCGGCTTATTGGCCAAGCATTCCTGGTAGTTGCTAATCCTCAGTCTAGCGGTGGCTGTGGTTGCGGTTCGTCGTTTGAAATTAAACTAGATTGATGCATTTTAGTTTTCTCTTATGTTAATAAGCCAAGACTGGTCACAGTGGAATACTTGCAAGGAAACGAGAGGTGCTTTGGCGTGTTACCTTGGCCGGGTACCTTATGCTAATGCGGCAGCTCGGATATTACCATAAGCTCACCCCCGGGGAATTACTAGCAAATGCCCGCTCTTTTCAGGGGAATTGAAAGGGGGGAGAGTCCGGAATTTGCCGTAGCTTATTGGCAAAAAAGGGCCTAGAAACAGGCGCATGATCTCTTATTTTTGTCCTCAAGCGGAGAAAACCGGGAAACATTGCGTGAGGCTTAAAGCAAACCTCCAACTATATATATAAATCAGCATTCTTCTTGCTTATTCTCTAGAAACTATTATCTTTTCTTTCCTATTGACTTATTATACTAATGCCAGCGCATCTATATTCACGAGCAGCAGCACCACTGCTTCACAACTCCGGTGCAACTGCTGCAAGCACAATGCTGCGCAGTCTAGCCTGCCATATGCAGTCGCGTGCATTTGGAATTAAAACGACGCTCCGGGTTCAAGAACACTTGTCGAAAATGATCAAGAAAGACCACGCACGCTCGGAAAGCAAGAAAGATTCCAAAGAAATGCAAGTAACGGGGCCTGAGCCATTCAGAGACACTATACTTGAAACCATGCCCTGCGAACTCCGTATCCCACGGAACCCAGCACCCATGCGAGAAGACACCATGGAACATACGTGGAACACCAAAGACCTTGAATCCCTAGACATCGGTCCCACCAAGCATCGAGTTCCCGACATGATCAGCGACAAGCTTGCCTTGTGGGCAGTAAAGAGCGCTCGTAAGCCCACCGACCTGTTCTTCCGCAACAAGTACATGCATAGATCGGTGATGCTCGAGGTAGTGGCGGCAGTTCCCGGAATGGTCGGCGGCCTTATCCGCCACATAAAGTCGCTACAAAAAATGCGTCATGACGGAGGCTGGATTGGGCATCTGTTGCATGAGGCCGAAAACGAACGAATGCACTTGATGACCTGGATGGAAGTCAGCAAGCCTGTTTTATGGGAACGTGCGCTAATTGCCACAGTGCAGACGGGATTTTTTGCCGTTTTCTCTCTGCTCTACATGGTTAGTCCACGGACTGCTCATCGGGTGGTCGGATATTTGGAAGAAGAAGCGGTTACCTCCTATACGCATTTCATTGGTGAGATTGATGCGGGTAGAATCGAAAATGTTAAAGCTCCCGAGATCGCCATTGCTTACTGGAATCTTGACCCTCAAGCTACTCTTCGTGATGTCGTTTTGGCTGTAAGAGCTGATGAGGCCTTGCATCGCGATACTAACCATCATTTTAGTGATCGCATTAAGGCTGGTCGCGAAAGTTTGTTTGAGGATATGCAGAATGTTGACGATAAGCCTCATATCAGATATTAGTCTGTTACTAGTTAGATTTCCTTTTATTAAATCTCAATTATAGTTTGGGGGAAGAGCTTAAAATGGCGTACGCGGGGTTTTTTGCCTTGGGCATAATACATTGTTACAAATAATCTTGATGAGTTAGTAAGGACCGAGCCACACAACCTGGGCATTAGCGGTGGCAGCAGCGATGGCGACGACAGCGAGTAGAGTAACGT
>JANBTS010000084.1:0-43272 GCA_027578955.1 Coemansia sp. RSA 1250
ACGCGTTGGCTCCTATTAGTCTTGGTCTCGTGTTGGCGCACATGATGACTTTTAAAAGATGTTGCTACTATTATACCATATTGTTCAGCATGTTTAAACTTATAGTGTTGGTTAGACAAGTTTGTATGTTGAATCTTGTCTCAGGTTCACATATCATTCTACTGATCAAGACCTTGAACTTGCCACACATCTGAAAGCTTACTATATCACGATGGTATACTTCATCTGATTTATATGTCAAGATACATCCTTGTTCATCGATGCCTTTGGGTACATATCTGTAGTTCTCAGGTGGTCTTTGTCTGTTGAACATGCTCCAGATAACTAGTCCTGTAGAATATACATCTGATGATTGAGGATCTTCTCTACACGGATCTTCGAATCCATAGGTTTTGGGTCCTGGTTTGTCTCCTACCTTTCCAGAAGAGGTAAAGTCGCATAGTACTAGGTTTTCTCTATTGTCTACTAAAACATTGTTTGTACTTATGTCTCCATGATACCAACCTAGCTCATGAATACAGTATACTGCTGATATTAGTTGAGTTATCCACTTCGAATCTAATTTAGTCTTATATATGTAGTCTTCATCTTTCTCTTTAAGATAATCCAGTATTCTTCCATTGGACGCGTATTCTAAAATTATGAAGTTCTTATCAATAGCTAGACATCTACATATGTAGTTTATGCTTTTGTCCTTAGTTTCTTGATAAAATCTTGTCTCTCTTTCTTGCTCTAATCTCTTATTTGGTTTGTAAGTCTTTCTAACGATTAGCTCTACTTTAGCTACTGTAGACAGGAACTCGTTATCCATCTTTTAAAAGTTAGAGTATATGTTGCTTAGGATTTTAGATACCAATTCTATAGACTCTATGTATCTTGACTTTTAAAAGTTAATGCTTCGATGAGCTAGTGCCTAGTTCTCTTGGAGATTAGTACTATTAGCGTGAGATATCAATCAATGGTCCTCTTCTGATGTTGACGTTCTCTTTGGTAATTATCATGTCCAGCACCTTGATTTGGATACTAACATAGTTCTCTTTAACGAAGATGTTGTCTATCTCGATACAGAACTTAGCTTCACCCTTCTGACATACTTGGTCCAGTCCATCCAGATGCAGGTAGCTCTTGTCGAAGAATTCAGATCCTCTGGTTACCTTAGCAAAAATCTTGTCTTCATCTACAGGCATTATCTTCTCTAGAGACTTAACACCAAACTCAGACAAGGAACCAATGTTGTTGTTGATGAACTTCTTCAGTACCTTGATAGACTTGGTCAAGAGACTAGGGTTCAAGATTAGTATCTTCTTGTTGTTATACACGTTGTCTCTGGTCTTGACGTACTGCACCTCTGGTATCACTGCTATCTTAAGACTTGCACCATTGTACTTCAGAGGTACTAGATGGCCTTTGCCAGGCATATGGACACTGTTGTCTAGATCAAGCTTAAGATTCTCAGAGGATATCTCAGCGTAACATACTTCTCTGGGATTAGTCATCTTGGTTCTTACTTTCCTAGATTCAAAAGGCTTCCAGTTATGCTTCTTTGGTTTAATGTTAGTGTCATATAGATAACAGTTCCTAACATAAGACACCATAGTATCTCTCAGATTCTGTACATTATGATTAACTAGCTTCTTCTTGCTACTGTTGGCAGAAGCTTTGTAACTTCCTAGTAGTCTGAATAGTTGATTGTGATGGTAAACTTGCATGTCTACTCCGTCGATACATCTACATCTCTCACAGAAAGCTTTGTTGATTTCGTTGTTGATGCAGTAGTAGTTAGTTACCAGCAGATGTACAGAGAATTTACCTGGTCTACTTTGGTTGAATATGAATATTTCTGGTTCATCTAACTCGTCTTTAATCTTCTGACATTGTTCATCGACTAGATCGAAGTAGTCTCCATCGCCAGGAATATCTATATCCATGTATAGTCTCTGCGGCCCTTCGATGACTTCAAAGAATCCCATGTCCTTGTTATCTACATCAGCTTGAGAATACCATTCTTCTAACTCTAGTATGTCTCTGAAACTTTTAAAATACTTCTGGTCTTTATCCCAGATACTTATCTTGTACTCCATATGCCAATGGCGATATGCTACATTTGGACTCTACTAGTAGCTTCAACTAATTCTGGAGAGATTTTAAGTGTAGATACTTGGGTTGTCTAGAATTCTGGTTTAGCTAGTAGAAGTAATGGTAGCTTCAGTAGTGCAGGAGTATAGAACCATATACAACAACTACAGAAAGCTACTAGTGAAGAAACAAGAGACTAGAGCTAGAAGATCATGCAAGAGTTGTGGAGAGTTAGGAGTTGAAGAGATAACTTTTCAAGCAAGATCACTAGATGAGGGTCCTAGTACGTTCATAAGATGCGTGTATTGTAAGTTTAGTACCAAGTTCAACTCTTGACTTTTAAAAGTCTAGTTGCTACTACCAGAAGTATTTGGGGAAATCAGGACTAGAAACTACAGGTATCTCCCTAACTACATGGTTGTTTGTCTGATCTATCGCATCCCTGTACTTGCTACTAGTTGCACCTGATAGATAGAAGGTGACTCCTGTAGTCTTTCTACACAAGTACTTTACAAATTCTTCAAAGAACGATGACCAGAATACTTCATGAGGTATCTTTATCTTGGAGTCCTCTTCTTCAGTCAAGGCTACATTCAGCAGCATTATCCCTCTAGCCCATAATTTATCAAAGTTGTCTGACCTTACTCCTGTGGCTTTCTGCAAGTACATGAGTGATGACGGTATCTTACCAGAGTTATTCTTGATCATACATGGTATTCCAGTGCCACTATCAAACTTGTAAGGATGTGGTAATACTAGTACAGCTTTAAGATTCTCCAGCTTTACGCATCGAAATGTGTCTAGCAGGTTCCTATTACTAGGGTATATGTTCACTAACTTCCTTCTCTCATCTAGTATTCTACTTAGTCTTTGAACCTGATTCTTGTTTTCCTCAAAGAACTCGGTGTAGTAAGTATCCTTGTAGTTCCAATCCATGACTATCTTTACTTGTGATCTTCAGAATTTCAGCTTTAGTTTACCTAAGAAGTCAAGTTTCCTATTATACTCAAGCTATCATTGTGTCTCTGAAGAGAGTATATACTTTGATGAGTGCTATGACTATGAATGGTATATTAAGAATCGTTACAAATACAAGTTCAGAAGGAGTAAACTAATATCTAGTGGCATCGATGGCTACATTGAGGTTGATGGTGACATAGTTAGTTACTCAGTGTACTACGAAAATCAGAAGCCTAAGTTGTTTGTATCTAATATTTGTACTAGAGATTCTTGGTCTGACTTTGATGAAGTTCTCAAAGATATTTACGTATTCTCTCCTAAACGTAACTTAGAATCTTCAGAGTTGAACAGATATTTCTCTGAGCTGCTAGATCTAGAAGTTAATCTACAGAAGCAAGAGATGGTTAGAATGGCAGACATTATAGAGAGTTCAGAGGTAGAAATATTAAAGAAGAGTGGTGTATATTTCTTTGGACCATTAAGAGTTTCTCCACTAGTTCTCTACAGTCAGAACAGACCAGTAACTTTTGCTATATACGATAAAGATCTAAACTACAACTCTACATCAGCCCTGAAAGATGGAGTAGCTTACATAAGAGGCACAGATATTCCTGAAGATTACGTAGAGAGAATCAGAGTAGCTCTAGGTAAAGTAAGAATAAATAAGCCAAATTCAGACATAAGATCATCAAGAAGTATTCATGAACTTATAGAGGCTGACCCTAGAGTTTACTACAAAGGTATAGCTAGACACTGTCCAGTAAGACCAACTCCAGTAGTCAACCCACAAAATCAACAAAACACAGACACACAAATACTATATCCTAAGACTAACCCTAGACTTTATATCGCACCACCAGGCTACTATATATCACTCAAGATCAACAAAGTCAAGCCACCACCAGGACTTAAGCCATTCCCTGCCTTCCCCTGTTGTATCGCATCTCAAGAAAGAAGAGGCAACAATGTCTACAAGATCTACAGAGAGTGTAATACT
Source organism: Coemansia sp. RSA 1250 (assembly GCA_027578955.1). Lineage (NCBI taxonomy): Eukaryota > Fungi > Kickxellomycota > Kickxellomycetes > Kickxellales > Kickxellaceae > Coemansia > Coemansia sp. RSA 1250. The sequence goes on from JANBTS010000084.1 coordinate 4,034, forward strand.
GATGAAGAGTTTGCTGAAAAGATAAAAGATATTACGTTGAGAACATCTACTACTAGACTTATAGAACCAGAGTACACTGGATCTCTGTACATGCCTCTCAACAAGTTCTGGAATCCAAACAACTTTTACAGAAAGAGAGTACTAGACTGGTCATCAGTATTTTCAGTATCAGGTAAGCTAGTAGTAGATTCACAAGTAGAACTCAACAGTAGGAAGCTAGGTCTTAGAGATACATCAGGTCTACAGAAGTATATAGATAACGATCCTGCACATGATATCAGACTTACGTATCATCTAATAAACAAAGATATGGTAATACTAGTCAAGAGACCTAATGATTTACTCAAACAATATTCAGGAAAGAAACTAAGTCAGGTGGATCCTAAGGTTACTCCAGTGGTGATTATCTACGAAGATAAAGAACTTCAAGGATCAGAAGTAATACTCAGCTTTTAAAAGCCAACGTGTGCGCCCCCACATACTAAACACCAGCCCACGACCCCCATGTAATTAGATAAATACGCGTTGGCGCCTATTAGTCTTGGCCAAAGGTGGGCATATGTAGGCTAATGTTTGGTCTCGCGTTGGCGCCTCATTGCTTGTTTATACATCCAAGTGCATGTTACTAGGATTACAGACAATATGGAAGGTAGTATCGAGGATCTAAGTAACAGTCTTAAGCTTCTGGTTGTGAACTCTAATTCTGCTCTTATTGCTGAGCTGAAGAAGAAGTTGCCTAAAGAATCAGAAGTTATAGATGAAGTTGCAGATAAGGTTCAGAAAGGAGTAATGTCCAACATCTATAGTTCTGTAGCTTCTATAAGTTCTAACTCTATCGTTCCTAAGGAAGAGCCTGTAGATCATTGTATGCATACTCTGACTAGAGGACCAAACCAGGGCAAGTACTGTCAGAGGCCTAAGACTAGAACTTCTAACTACTGCAGCACTCACAAGAAGGTACACAAAGAAGATGAAGAAGATTTCAAGTTGGTTGATGAACAGTCAGGTTTGTACCAGTTCAGAGATACTCCTATCTTGGTTACTGCTAAAGATATCTCAAAGCCAGTAGGTAGGTTGAATCATACTATGGTTGCTCAGATCATTAATGGCGAGGTTCAGGATGTTAACGATGAAACTAGAGCTATAGCTGCTAAGAACAATATCAACTGAGGATGAGATCTCTTTTTTTAAAAGTAAACAATGAAACCTAATGACAAACCTCCAGTAGCGAAATACTTCATACTACTTAACGAATATTTTTATCACAACAAGTTATCTCTAGATAGATTTGTAGAGGTACTAAATTCTGTAATAAATAAAGAAACCAAACTAGTAATTAGGAATGGTAGAGTTGTAGAAACTAGAGGCAAGATAAATACTCCTAACTTTTAAAAGTGTAGTCCATGTATTAGGGTAACAATGGCGTCTAGAAGTTGTTTGTGTGAAGTTTGTGACCATCATCTTGAGGAGAGTCTGGCGATACGTAAGGAGGCTCGCAAGATTACCTTCAAGAAGTTGCACAACATGGAATGGTATTTCCTAAATAACAATGACAAAGTTATAGAATTTATACAACTATATGGCATAGATTCAGATGACCATGAGATTATTAAGGAGGTTAAGAGAAGAATTATTGGTCATACGTTCAACCCTTGCATTATTCTACCTTGTGAATATGGCAACGAGTATTGGAAACAAGGTCGCAACTGGTACTTCTTGGACGTTCCTGACTCTTTGGTTAAAGCTTGCTCGTATCCTATATTGGAGAATAAGCCTAGTTCTCCGTACATTACTGAAAGATTCAGACAAGATATACATCCAACTAGAACAGATGAGATAATTAGAACAGGTATTAATGAGAAAGACTATATTTGGGAGGTGATGAGGATGAGGTTGTGCTACTTGTACTACAGATGGCTGGGAATTAAGTCGTATCATCCCCACATGTTTGAATCCCACCACTGTGCTACTCTACTTAGAGTCTGTAGAATTAGAGATCTAGACTTTGAGACAAGACTAAAGTCGTTACAGAGAGATCTTGAGAATATGGATGAGATGAGAGAAGATTTGTACAAGTTGTTTATGCTTAAGGGCAAGAACATGGGTCAGAAGCGTGTACTTGAGTTGTATTGGATGAATGCTGGTGTGTATCTTAGGCAGATATACATGGAGTGTAGGTTGCTGTTGCTTAAATATCATACTTGCGAGTGTGATCCTAAAAACTTTAAGCTAGAGATAAAGACAACAAAGTTCTTAGGTAGAGAGTATAAAGAGTACATGGTGAATGGTAGATGCAGAAGATGTAGACTACTAGTGGCAATACCTAAAGATTTCAAGTGGATTCAGACTAGGATGTGTAAGATAAATCCCACATATATTAGGTCAACGATACCAGAATGGGTGAGTAAGCAGCCTAAACAAGCTACTCCAAATAGAGATGTACCATTCCGCAAGATATTAGATGGTGGCTTTGATTCTGAAGCTGCTAAGATATACGTTAAGGATAAGTACTTCATGAATCCTCTGAAGATGGATGAAGTTTCTAATCCTACTAGAGAGTTTAGACGAAAGCTCAGGAAGTTTGTATATACTAAAGACTGTGAAAAGAAGGTACCATTCTCAGAGAAGATAGGTCCAGATGCTTATTATCCAGTATTTCCAAAGGTGAAACATCCAGGAGACTACAATGTTGGTAGTGATCTTGAGCGAATATACATAAACTTTAGAGCTTACAAGAGGAAGCCATGGAGAACAACTAAGAGGCCTAGCTATACAGACAAAGAAGCTGAGGCTGCATTCAAGTGGGAGCCAGGAGAGACAGATATTATTCAACCACATATATACAAAGAGTTGTTGAAGCACGTGAAGGAGGTTGATTTCACAAAATACTGGTATGATTTACATGATGAAACTAGTGGTCCTAAGGAAGACTCTATGGTTTATTATAAGCAGATGGATGGTACTAAGATTTATCATATTAATCCTAAGAAGGCTAGTCCTCTCTTCAAAGCTAGTAGATATGGTAAGGCTGTGAGTCAGATGGAAGCTAAATACATGGTGTCTGACTACATGATCAAACATAAGAACATGGGTAAGCTAGTCTATAGTGAGATAATGGGTCTACTAGTTGGAGATAAGTATGAAAAAGAGTATACAGATCATGAGGTGAATCATAATATTAGGATGATGAAGGTTATTAGAGATCTAAAAGGAGGGAATCCTAGTACAATGTATGAATGTTTCAACCAGTATATGGTCAGGACAGACTCATTAATTAGAAATCAGAGGAGAGTACCACCGCCTCTTAGACCAAAACTCAGTGATGAAGAGCTAGGTTTCTTGAACGAGATGAAGAATACGTATGTGAAACTAATGAAAGAGAGAGATGAGTTTGAGTACTTTGCTAAGCATCCACTAGAGGCAGTCATAAAAGAATTCTGCAAGTGTCTGATCAAAGATTCACCGAAATCAGTAGTGTCTGTATGGAATGGAGCAAAATCATACGATATCGACAGAGACAACGTGCAGGGGTAACCAGGGTATAGTAGCAGCCCAAGGGATTACTGAACCACTAACACAAACAGCTCTTTCATCCTTCCACTTCTCTGACCTAGGTACGCCAAAAGAAGTAGTTCAGGCTTTTGATAGAGCTCTCAGTGGTAACTATGACAGAATGGAGATAACTATAGACAAACAAGTATTCAACCCAATAGATAGTTTTGTCATCAACACCTTCTCTTTCATGAAAGTTACCAAGAGACTGACTAATGCTGAAGATGTAGCTTGGGGTAGAGAGCTAGTAGAGGCTGGAGTAGTACGCACTAACCCTTACAAGAATAGCAAGAGGATATACTGTCTACTTGTGGATGATACCTTCTGGGATAAAGAGTTTCTGTGTTTCTACCTCAAGAGGTCTAACTCTTCCAACGAATACATAATCAGTAGAGATCAAAAATACATAGATGTTCCTAACTTAAGTATAAGTTCTAATCATGAGAGTATCTTAAACAACATAGTCTACAACAAAAGAAGGAGAGCTATACTAGAACCTACATCTTTCTCTAGCGTTGACTACATCAGTGACTCTCCTACGATGACTCTAACTATAAAGAATGTAGATATAATGAAGCTAAAAGATATACCTGGAGTACTAAGTTTTAAGTTAAGAAACTATGATGATATTCTTAGAACATATGGAGTAGAATACTTAAGACTAGAGATGAGAAAGAATCTAAGAGAGATATCTGAGAATAAATATGCAGACGAACTTGTAGATAGAGTAATCAGGGATGGTAAGTTACAGAAGTTTAACTTGAGTGATGTATTCTCTATAGAGGAGGAAGACGAAGAGGAGTAGCGCGTATTTAGCTAAGTACGTGGGGTCGTGGGCTGGTGTTTAGTATGTGGGGTGGCGCACACGTTGGCTTTTAAAAGTTAACTACTACAAATATTTCTTATGATTGGTATATAAGGTTGAATGTCTTCTCCTCTCTCGTACTTTGTAAGAGCAACATCTATAGCAAATATGTTACTATAAATACTCTTGTCTATCAAACTATTGTTAAAATACTCTAGACCTGGAGTGTAAAATTCCATACGGTTACAGTATTCATAAGGTGAAGGATAGAAACTACTCATCTCCCAATCAACAATACCTGATATCTTTCCATCTTTTATAATAATGTTTGAAGGATGTAGATCTCCATGACAGAATACTAGAGGATGGTTCTTGCATAAAGCTGGTAAAGATTTTCTTACAAACTCTAGAGGTTTACATCTGTCTAGTCTTCTTTCATAATATCTAATACTATCTCTCTTGGGTAAACTATCAGCTAGTCTTTCTCTAAACTTTAGTATCTCTTCTACAAGACCTGATCTCTCACTACTACTCATGTTTATATTTGACGTGTTGAGTGTCTCTCCTTCTTTCTTCTCCATCTTGATATAGAATGTTTCTACAAGTTCTCCATGTTCGTAGATCTTAGGTATCTCTCTTCCCTTATATATGTCTCTTGCTTTTATCTCATTGATGTAAGCTAGTTTGTTCTTCATGAGTTTTAGTACATAATCTTTGTAAATAACTACAGTCTTGTCATGATTACTAGAAGTAATAGTGCCTTCATCCATTGGTATTTATGTTTTAGCTTTACTTTTAAAAGTTCAACTAAGCAATAATGTCAGAGCTTGTTGTGTTCTTGTATTAGTCTGGCTGCTTGTTCTTTGTTTATCTGAAGATGTTTGAGTATGTTTACTATACTATTCCATTCTTTCATCTCTTGTTTGTCTTCTATTTCTTGATAACACAGTGATGGTACAAGATCTTTAGGAAAAAATCCACAACACTCCCAGTCGATGAAGTATATGTTACCGTCTTTATATATCATGTTGTCGTAGCTAATGTCACCATACGAGAACACGCATGGACCTGCTATGTTAGTTTTAGGGAATTTAGGTTCTTGAATCTTGTAGTACTTGCACAACTTCTGAACTCTACCTCTTATCAGATCTTCTAGTTCTTCTGTCGATAGTTCATCTGCAGAACCATCTGGGAAGACTACATTGTTCTTTAGTGATACTCTTTGTTGAGCTGGTATTTGGTCAAACTTCTGTAGCTCTTGGTTTATTAGTTCTAAGTCTCCTGAGTTTGTCTTTCTACCTTCTATGAACTTTAGTACACAGACTTCTATGTTGCCATTCTCTTCATAGTAAAGTACTTCTGGTGAGTTGATTCTATACTCTCTTCCTAACTTCATCATGTCTAGTTCCCATCTTAGAATCTTGTTATCATCTATGTTAGATATATAATATACCACGTTGTCTCCTACTTTTATTTTTGATCTTCTGACTTCATCTCTCCAGGTTTCTTGAGTTAGGTTCCTGATATCCATGTTGTTGAATTAAGTGTGATTCGCTTGGATTCGTGCTTTTGTTGATCATGAGAGTCTTATCTGGACAATATGGTATTTCATCAAGAAGTCAAGGACGAGTACGATGCTGTACTCAGAGGAGAAGTACATCCTAAAGAGTGGATCGTTGATACTGAGAACAGAAAGATATATGTTGCTACTCTTATCAAGTATCCCAAGCTTGTAGAAGAGTTAGAAGACAAGAGCATGTGGGAGGATACTATTGAGTTTATAGAACTAGTTTATCATAACAAGATGCCTAAGAAGAATCCTAGTTGTGATCTTGCACACATAAATCTGAGAGGACTACCAATACCATCTAAGGAGATAGTCAAGAAGCTGACAGAAGATGAGAGCTATGAAGGCTATTATGAAGAGTGGAACTGGAAGTATCTTGCTTATGACTGGCTTGGTGAATATAGGCCCAAATATTCTAGAGATTGGGTGAACAAAACCTTCAGATGGGATGAAGACATAAGTCTGCTGTTTGTATTTGATATGTTTTGGAATCCTGACGCAACAAGTCTCGAAAGCTGTAATGGGTTAATGTTCTGGTTTGAAGACATAGGTCTGACAGATGATTACACCAAAGATCATGACTTTTCTGATGATTTAAACAGAGCTGTTGAGTTCCTTGGTTCGAGAGAAGAGGATAGAGAGATGTATTATAAATATCGAAGGAAGCATAGTTCTAGAGATCCAGTTCCAGAGAGTGATGGAGAGTGGAAGGATTTAGACCTTGGAGAGGAGTATGACTCAGAGGAATGGGGCCCATAGTGGCTTAACTTTTAAAAGTTAAATGAAAATAGAAGCTCAAGTTGAAACTATGATGTACTTTGATTATTTTCTCAAAGGAGTATTCCCTGAAGATCTTGATCTAAAGGAGCTAGACTACGATGTTGTTCAGTATTCGATCATCAAATACCCTGAAGCTTTAGATTATTTCAAGAAGGTCAAGGAGAGTTGTGTTGGGAGTTTCGCAAGAGATCTAGCTAGGATAGTTCATTACTGTGAGCCTCCTCTTGGGAATAATCATGAGGTAATAATTACTATTCCTATAGACTGTCTACCTATTCCTCCTAAGCATATAGTTGAATCTCTTGACAGCTCTTGGGATTTCTTTAAGACAGCATGGGCTATTCTAGGTGATTACGATATTCCTAATCTAAACGTATATCGAGATCATAGAGAGCTTGCTTACAGGAACAATAAGTCCTGGGAAAGCCTTAAGATTAATGCCTTTCAAGACAACGAGGACGCTATGATAAAACTCGGAGAAAGAGAAATACTCGATGATCCTAGGTTGGAGCGTGTGTTCGAGATGTTTTGGGACAAAAGGCGCGAATGCCCTCCTGAGATAACAGGACTAATGGCTTTTGTTAATTGGAATAAGAAGCTGCACAATGAGTTCAATGTAAAAGATTCTGGAACAACGTATATACCAGAGAAGAGATTCATGCCAAAAGTAATAATAAATAGAAGCTACAAAGTACACGATAGGCCCTGGCAGAGAGTCTTTTATCGTAAACGTGATCAGGAGTATATAACTCCAGAGGCCAAAGAGTGGTTGGATATTCAAGACAAACCTTGTCTTAGGACAGACGTTTTAGAGGAAGAGGTCCTAGCAAAAGCATTGGCTAAGGAACCTAAAGAAATTAGTCTTTTGTTAGAGAGATCTCTTAATAACAAGGCGGAGAGCCTTAGCTTACTAGAAAGAAAAGTTCTCCTGATTGTAGCTCTGATCTATGACAATATGCTAAGTCAAAGTCAGCTTGCGAAGATTAGAGATAAGTATGGAGAGCTGGATGAGTGCGATAGAGAGGAGGTTCTAGAAAATAAAGACGATCTTATAAGGCAGAGTGATTATTTTGGTATCCACTGTCTTTGTGGTATACTCGATGATGGCGAAATTAATTTTGTGATTCCAGAGCATCGTGCTAGAAAGTACGGTATGTATATTCACAAAGACTCCCCTTTAATTCCTGACTTTTTTATCAAGGACATGGAAAAGCTTGGATGTTTGTCGGAGAGGGAGGATAGTATCATCGCTAAGATTTGGAATTATCATGGTGATAAGCTAGCGACTATTCTCACTAAAGAGTAATTTGACTTTTAAAAGTCACCTGAGTCTTCAGAGCTAGAGTAGTCTTTGACACATCCATCCAACTCAATACTCTCGCAAGCTATTCGATCGTAACCACCAATATATATCTGGTCAGGATAGCTCCTAGATAATGTTCTTACGGAAGCAGCTATAGAATACTCTTCCCATATTATCTCTGCTTCTAAGGAGCCACCATAATTCCTCATCACAACATACATCCTTCCATTGTCTCTGAAACTCTCAGGTATTTCTTCTTGATCTTTTATTTCTACCATTGCTCCATAATGAAGGCAGATATCATCTAAACAATCAACACCACTGGATTTCACGAATATAGGATAATAGCCTCGCCCAACATTACCTTCAACACTAACCTCTAAACTAACACCATCATAACTTCCAGAGATAGGTAGTTGCCTAAGATCATGCTTTATTTCTTCAAGACTACACTCTCTCTTCTTTCTAACGCTATACCCTTGACTTAACATACCTCTTCTAATGAAAGTATTGAAGTTGTAGTCATTGATGTATAGGATGCTTTGAGCTAAATCCTCCAGGTTACTAAATAAAAGCATGGTGTCAACTAGGCTATTCTGTGTCAATATTATTGTATTATTAATGACAAGTGTAGTTTCGAAGAATTCTTGAGTAGTACTTGACTTTTAAAAGACAAATCCAAAATGGAAGAATTTACATCAGTAGGTGGAAGTAAACTACTATCAGGTAACAGATTCCGTATGGGCTTTAGACGCGATGGATATGCTATAGATGTGCTAGAGATCCCTAATGTGCCTAGGATATTGATAAATACTAGCTTGGAGTTTGAACATGGGGCTCTCTTCACCTTTGATAGAGTTGGAGATAATCTACTAGTACGAGTTGAACGTGAGAACGACGACAGTACCTACAGCTTCGTAGGATATCTTAGAGAAAGAGATGGTATGTTGCTAGTTGAGGATGATCCTGTAGCCAACATTAGGTTAGAAGAGTATGAAAGCCTATTTTACAATATAAAGTATGAAAATAAATATTATGATATAGGTTGCGGGGGTCTGTCTTTTTGTAATGATTTGGATTTAAGAGGATACTCTGCGTTCTACTTTATTGACGAATAGCTGACTTTCAAAAGACAAATTCAACATGGAAGATCTTAAATCAGTGAATGGTAGTGAACTATTATCAGGCATCAGGTTTCGTATAGGAATAAGAGGCAGTGTTCATTCAGTAGATGTAGATGATCATGGGCTAATTAGAATATCGAATCTGAAGTTCAGACAAGGAGACCTATTTACTTTTGATAATGTAAGAGGCAACTTACTAGTGAGAGTTGAACGTAAGTCTGGCGTTAGTGAGTACAAATTTCTAGGGTATCTTAGAGAGAAAGATGGCTCATTGATAGTTAATGATGAACCTATAGCCAATATTAGATTAGAGAGGCACGAGAGTGTTTATTATAGAATAGTGTCTGAAGATAAGTATTATAATATAACAGACAAAAAGTTTATCGAAGATTCTGAAATTATGAAGTATCCTATGTTCTACTTTGTTAAAGAGTAGGTGAATTTCATAACATTGAAAGTGTTGGTTACGAGAGAAATAGAGGAGTCTGCTGCGACCAACGATTTAACTTTTAAAAGGCAAGATGACTATTTTAGTATTAGCTAAAGAAGATGAGCTGAGTGAAGCTAAGGAATGGGCTAGGCTATTCTATCTCAACACTAGTATCTGTGGCAAACAAGAGGTAGAGTATACAATGTATGAAGATGAAGATATGGACACTCTAAGAAGCAAATACATAACTCAGGAGCAACTCTACTTTATTGTTAAAAATTCATACTATTGGATATTTGTTAACAAAGACATTACTAGAAAGATAGGGCTAACTAGCATTGCTAAACTAGACAGTGTAAACAGAAGTTCTGCAAATCTGAATAACGAGTTATACTCTTGTGGATGTTATACTGTACTATTTGTTGATATGAGGGACTGGTTGAGAGTTTCTTCAGAGCACCTAGTGCTTTCAGAAATTATGTTATTACCTACATTAGAGAACATCAAGTACATCTACTTCAGTATATGCAATCACTCAGGCATAATGTATTCTTTCTCAGTACTAACTAATGGAGCCCTCATTACTTACTTCCCTGGATATGTTGAATTTATGGAATGGGGTATAGATGTTTATTATGCTGAACTTGTCTCTGAAAGCTATTACATAATAGAAGATCCCAAGATGTTGTTCGAATTTGATTACAATAGTTCTGAGTTTCCTGCCTTTATGTCTTGGAAATATGGAATAGAGTTTGACAATGAACCAGGATTTAAGACTACTTACGAATGTAATCCAGAAGACGATAGAATTCCTCCTAAAATACTAGAAGAGCTGAAGAAGTAGTACTCGACTTTTAAAAGTCATCAGTATATGAACTTCATAATATTGTCCTTGTTTATCTTACTTTGAGAGACAGATATCTTAGTTAGAGTACTACTGCAAGTTGAGCAAGTTGAATCTCCAGAGTATGAGCTACATTGGTTGCAGTAGTAGCACTCTCTTAGATCGCTCTGATCACTAGTTAGAGTTTCTAGAGTTTTAGTAGCACCGTGAGCCAACATTACGTCTCTCTCCATGACTCCAAACCTTAGTCCTCCACCTCTCTTTCTACCTTTCTGGGGTTGATTAGTGAAGTTGTTTATGTTTGTTTTAGTTGAGTCTCCTCTAACTCTAAACTTCTCCTCTACTCGTTGACCTAAAACAAAATATCTGTTGTAGCACTGCCAGTAACCAAAATCTTTAGATATATTCTCATCTATAGTATCATATTTTAGAAATAGAGATCTCTCGTCGGTGAATGCTGGGAAGTAGACTGGAGTAGTTAGGTTCTCTTCAACTATTTTGTTTGATATTATTCCTTCCCATATCTGTCCTAGAGTCATCCTGCTAGGGATACTACATGGGTTGATAACTAAATCCACTGAAGGTATGTCTGCTACATGAGCTACTACTCCCTTTTGTGAATGAGACGAAACCATCTTGTCCCCTAATCTTAGGTTAGATTCGTATTCAGCTACTACTATCACTATATCATCTCGTACAACTACTTCTACAACCTTAGATTCTTTGTCTACTAATGCCGTAAGATAAGACTTAGTTATGAGCCCATCTTTAGATATTTTTATCTTAGTAGCTAGCGTATCACCATTCTTAACTAGAGTACCTAGTCTAACTATTCCTCTCTTGTCATACTTGTCTCCTGATATTAGTGGTACCAACAACTCTTCTTTCTCTAACTTTAGGCTAAAACTCTTCTTGATTATTAGAGTCTTCTGAGCTAAGGTTTTAGTTATTACGATACCATCTTCTATGTTGTAGCCATCGTAGCTTCCCCAGCGCACTAGAGTATTTAAGCCACAGACATCCATTCCTAGAGCTTCAGTAGTTAGTGTTGCTAGTAGTACTTTGTCTTGATTAGGTAGAGTTTTATCAAAACCGTGTTGTGGAAGTACTTGTTTCATCATACCAGACATAAATACAGCTCTAGGGCCAGCATCATGATGTAGTAGCGGTACCAAAGACGCAGGAAACCCTAGATAGAAGCTAGGATGAGTTATCTCCTCAGCAACTTCACTCATGTTAGGACATACAAAGAATCCATCAAAATCTTCTGACGTAACTACAAATCTTAGTAGTCTACCACCATAATCTCTAACATGAATACCTTCATCTTCATAAACGCTACAATACTTGTTTATCTTTCTCAAAGAGTTCAGTACTTGGTTCAGACTCTTGTTAGTTTTACCAATATAATAGCCATTGTAGAATAAGCTTCTGTCTTTACCTTGAATCATACTCTTTAGTTCTGACTGAATCTTACTCCTCTGGTTATGAGAAGGTGGTGGTGCAACAACACAAAGACACGCGAGATATACATGAAGACCAGCGTGGATATCATGAGGAGTCTCTATAGGACATAAGAACTTCTGGTATGATGGATGTAGAGTACGAACTTTGAAATCAACATGCTTCTGACTACTGACAACTATCTTTCTACTAGAGCTCCAGACATCTATCTGGTTTCTCTCGCTAACTATGTGGTAGTCTTCATGGTTCATAGACTTTACATCTGCATTAAACTTCCTAATTATGTTCAGCTTCTTCTCTTGAGACATCTCTGGTTTGAGATAGAATAGTCTCTGATACACTAGTCTGTTACTAAGATCATCCCTATCATCAGGTTCAGTATATAGCCTATCTAGACAGAAGTTCACAAATCTCTCCATCTCTTGTCTGATTAACTCTGCTTCTCCTTGACCAAATATTCTAGGATCTATATCGTTAGCTCTAAGTTCTCTGACTACTTCCATGTTTTTATCAGAACTAACATCAGACTTACACAAGCTGAGTTCATGGTTCAGCAGACTATCTTCATGAATCCTACTAGCTTTAATATTAAACAACCTCATAAGCTGAGATAGATTTATAGAAGAGAACTTGGAGTTGTTATGTTTAAAAGATAATCTGGGAGAATCAGATCTAGAGTAGTTAACTTCTACAAAGAATCCGAATGGACCATATATCTTGTCTCTAACATACAGATACTTGTGATCATCTCTCCTAAAGTTCCTAACTATATTAATCTTATTTCCACAATCAATGTAGCCATCAGGATGCATGTCTAGTAACTCTGTAGTTATTTCTTCTGAAGGTTCTCCAACAAAGCCATTCCTAAAGTTCATGTAGTAATTCTCAGAAACTAGTCCAGTAAAGCCATACTCTTGAAGCCATAACTTGAATCCTTGAGCTTGTTTCTTAAGATATTGCTGTCTTTCTTCCATTGAAGAAACTCGAGTCCCTGCATTTGATAATAGTGTGGTGGCGCGTATTAGTCTAATTACGTGGGGGTCGTAGGCTTAAGCTAAGTCTCGTGGGGTTGTATACGTTGGCTTTTAAAAGTATTCAGCTATACTATGTGTGTAATAAGTAAGATATCACTACAGGTGTTAGGCTGATTCTCCATTATACATACAGAAGCTTTAACCCATTCCATATAGACTCTTCCTCTGGCTCTTGTATTTATGCTAAATACTCCTGGTCTTATTCTTCTCAAAAACATAGTATCTTCACATATGCTATCTTTAAGCACAAGTTGGGAACAGAAGGTTCTATCTATCAAGAAGTATTTACCATCTTCTGTTCTAGTATACATGATTCCTTCTTGTACTTCTATCTTTAGTTTCATACCATCTCTGAAGGGTTCTGATACAAAAGAGTATTCTCTAAGGCTTGAGTTCCAACAACTAGATATTGTAACAAAGAACCTCTTGTCTTCAGTAATATCTATTCCATCACTAGAAGTATGTCTAGTTAGACCTTTTGGATAAGATATTTCACCTTCCCAATCATCATCTTCGGCTTCGATCGTTGCAAATTCCTGAGCTTTACTCTTGTCTCCCCATTGATTATCAATACTTAGATACATGTTATCTCTTTTCAACAAGTAGTTAGGACCTTCAGTCATACAAACAAGAGAAGCTTTCATATTTGATAACTTGAATAAGCTGCCTTTGTGGTAGTGGCCCTCTCGAATGTTTAGGTTATTATCTACAAAGACAAACTTTCCTGGAGCAAGAAGTCTGAATTTTAGTCCGAAATCTTCTGCGAGCTGTTCATCGGATATAGGTTCTGTAAATATCATCGTCTTTTAAAAGTCAAGTACTACTCAAGAATTCTTCGAAACTACACTTGTCATTAATAATATACTAATATTGACACAGAATAGTCTAGTTGACACCATGCTTTTATTTAGTAACCTGGAGGATTTAGCTCAAAGCATCCTAGACACCAATGACTACAACTTTAATACTTTCATTAGGAGAGGTATGTTAAGTCAAGGGTATAGCGTTAGAAAGAAGAGAGAATGTAGTCTTGAAGAAATAAAGCATGATCTTAGGCAACTACCTATCTCTGGAAGTTATGATGGTGATAGTTTAGAGGTTGATGTTGAGGGTAATGTTGGGCGAGGCTATTATCCTGTTTTCATAAAGAATAAACACATCGACTACATGAGTGACTTCTATCTTTACTACGGAAACAAGATAGTGATAGGAGACCATGAGGAAGTACCTGAAAGCTTTAGAGATAGTGGGAGGATGTATGTTGTGTTTGGAATCTATGAAGAATTTATGGAATCAGAGATATTTTGGGGGAAATACTCTGTAGCTGCTACAACAAGAGCCTTAGACAAAAATTATCCAGACCAGATATATGTTGGTGGTCCTAACAAGATGTATATCGAGAGCCTTGATATGGGAGATGTTGTCAAAGACTACTCTAGCTCTGAATGTTATTCTTCATCTGAATTTGACTCAGAATCTGGTTCAGAATAACTTTTAAAAGTCAAGAATAGTTAGAGCTACCAACTAACAAAAGATGATATTCTACAAAGATATTCCTGATCTTAACAGACAACTTGCTAATCTTCCTGAGCTAGACTACGATTATGCTTACAACTCTCAAGATCTTAGAGAGGGATACTTTATCTTCAAGAAGAAAGAGGGCACTAGCTTCTCCTCTATTTCTGTGAAATTACCTAAAGGTTTTAACAAAGGAGTGTGGAGAGAAGAGAAAGAAGGATTCTACATTGAAGATGTGGGAGATAAAGGCAAAGAACCTGGACTAAACAAGATAGTAGTTATGAGGGAAGGTCCTAACTTAGCTTCTGGGTATAGATTCTCTAGGGATTACATAAGATTAATAATAAAAGTAGAAGATAAAGTACCTGAATTTAAAGATATGTACGTTATAGAGATAGATGATGATAGTGAAATAGTTGTTTGCAAATATAACGACAAAGAGATCTCTGTTGATAGATATGGTAATGTAGTCTCTGAGAATTAACTTTTAAAAGTCAGATATTATTCATCAATATTAATACTAAATCTCTGATCATATTTAGAGTATATTTTCCTGTCTTCTTCCCTTCTACCTAAATAATCCATGACCTTATCAAGATCTTCAGGAAGCTTGTCCCAAGGATCATCTATTACTTGTATAAATTCAAGCCAGTTGCTAAAGTTGGAGCAGTCATATTCATCTATCCTATCATACAAACTTCTGTCCCAAAACATGTTGTACACGAAGAACAAATCCATATCGTCTTTCCAGCAAGATGTGTAATTCACCCAATCTCTAGAATATTTGGGTTTATATTCACCAAGCCAGTCATAAGCAAGATACTTCCAGTTCCACTCTTCATAATAGCCTTCATAGCTCTCATCTTCTGTCAGCTTCTTGACTATCTCCTTAGATGGTATTGGTAGTCCTCTCAGATTTATGTGTATAAAGTCAGAACTAGGATTCTTCTTAGGCATCTTGCTATGATAAACTAGATCTATAAACTCAATAGTATCTTTCCACATGCTCTTATCTTCTAACTCTTCTACAAGCTTGGGGTACTTGATCAGAGTAGCAACATATATCTTTCTGTTTTCAGTATCAACGTTCCATTCTTTAGGATGTACTTCTCCTCTAAGGATGGCATCATACTTGTCCTTGACTTCTTGATGAAATACCATAGCTAACATAGACTAGCTCCAAAATCACATTTAACTTTTAAAAGCCAACGTATATACCCACGAGACCTAGCTAAATAGGCGTTGGCTTCCAACTCCACGACACCAAGTTCTCTTAAGCCTTCTTGAACTTTGTTAGTGAGAGTAGGTAACGTAACCTTGATTGAATCTTCGATTTTCAACAGACATAAATCTACCGCCGAAATAGTCTATTATATTTGAAGATGATGGAAGGCACCATTTCTAAAATTAGAAGAGTTATATTGAAGACTCCCAAGTACTCAGAGATAATTTTTGATAGAATCAAGAAGACGAACATAAAAGATGTTAATTCATCCTTTCTTAACGAGATAGATTTTTTCTGTAAATCTCAAAAGCACCCTAACATAGTTGAATTCTATGGACGATGTGATGATGGGATAGTATTAGAGTATATTGATGGATACACCCTGTTACATGAGTCTATCCTGAATTCATCGCTCAAGGAGAAGTATCTTTGGACATCACAGATGAGAGATGCTTTACTCTACATACATAGTCTTGGAGTTTCTCATGGGGACTTTACACCTAACAACATTATGGTAAATAACAGTAGGAGCATAAAAGTTATAGATTTTGGACGTAGTATAGCTGAAGGTATACTTCCTTTACCTACTCAGAGGTTGTTTATGTCTCCTGAACATATCTCAGGAAAATCAAGAAGTGGAATAGCTTGTGACATATATTCATATGGTATCGTTGTTAAAGGCTTATTTTTAGGATCTTATGAGGAACTTGACATGAACAGAGAGGACTACCCAAAAGATATTAAGGAGATATCTGACAGATGTATGGAGAGTGAAGAGATCAGAGTTAGATACTTTTAAAAGTTATATTACCATTCACCATTACCTGACCAAGCAACTACAGTATCAGACACGACTTCTATAGGCTCCGATTCTTCTAAAGGATGTTCGTAGTTACAAAACATTGTTCTATCCTCCTCTCTTCTATGTAGAAATTCACAAGACTTCCGAAGATCGTCTGGGAGATCATCAAGTACATGTTCTATTACTCCTGAACTTTCTAGTCGAAGTACAAACTCTGCACTGTCAGGCATACCTAGGCAATCTCTGTCTATATCGTAGAACATATCAAACACAAACAATAGATCCATATCACAGGTCCAGTCAAAAGTCTTGTTCACCCAACTTCTAGAGTATCTTCTAAAGAATGGCAGATGATACTTTCCTCTTTCGTTCCATTCGTAAGCAAAGTACTTCCAACTCCAGCCGTGAATAGGGGCTCCATAGTCATCACTCTCATATAACTTCTGAACTATTTCCCTAGATGGTATTGGTAGTCCCCTTAAGTTTATACATCTTAGACTGAGAGGAGGGTTCTTCATAGGTAGCCTATTATGATAAATTAGGTTAACAAATTCGATGATGCCTCTCCAGCAACCTTCACCTTCTAACTCTTCTGCAAACTTAGGATACTTGATCAAAGCAGCAGTGTAGACCTGATCGTCATCTCCAATATCTACATCCCAATCCTTAGGACTCACCTCTCCTCTAAGAATAGCATCATATTTATCTTTGACTTCTTGATGAAATACCATACTGTCCAGATAAGACTTGATATTACCCTTGACTTTTAAAAGTACAAACTCTCGAAATACTCAAGATATAGTTTGGGATTGTACAGTTTAAACCTTGCTTTGTTATCAGAATTATATCTTATCTTTAGCGTAATACATCTTTGTCCTTTTACGTACTTATGTTTATTCGCACCTACTCCTCTTCCGAATATTATGTATCTAGATTTTATATTATCATCTAAACTATATCTCTCTACCACATCGTTCTCATCTGTTAATTCATAATTCTTATTCAACCAATCCCTCGTATCTTCAATAATCTTGTGTCTATGGATATCCATACTTACATATCTCGCTTGTACAATCACAGTATATACTCTGTCCATATTTAGTTTTAAAAGCCAACGTATACACCCCTCCGTCTTAACTTAAGCCTACGACCCCACGTACTTAGACTAATACGCGCCACCACACTATTATCAAATGCAGGGACTCGAGTTTCTTCAATGGAAACCACAAACATGGAATACGTAGGCGTTGAGGACATACTCTTGTCGCATCAATATGAAGTATCCAAGTACATGATTAGTAATGACAGACTACTACTCTACCATTCTTTAGGTTCGGGTAAGACTTTTACTACTCTTGCTGCTGCTAGATATAACTTCTGGATGGAGCCAGTAGTACTTTGCTTCTCTAAACTAGTATCTCAGAACTTCAAGAACGAGAATCAAGAGTTTACCAAGTTGTTTCCTAATACTTATCCTGAAGTAGAGTTTCTGATGTATGTCTCCTTATGCAAACTATCTGAAGATGAGATGTTTAGTACTCTACGTGGAAAGTTTATAATTATAGACGAGGCCCACTTCACTAGAAGAGGAACCAAAGGAGAGAACTACTACAAGTTCATGAGAGTTATGACTAGGTTGTGGAAGGAAGGAGAGATCAAAGTAATGCTAGCTACCGGAACACCAATAGTAGATTCTGCTGAAGATCTAGAGGGAATAATGGAAGTACTGAATGTAAAAGATCCAGAAGATTATCACAACTATGTTAGTAGGAAGAAGATAAATATCAGAGATGTAGAGTTTGTAGGTGAAGGAACTAAAGATCTACCTCTAAAGACAGTAAACATAAAGTTGCCTGATAGTGAAGTAGAAAACTACAACCAGATGCTAAGCCAAAAGTTCAACTTCTACTCTGGCCTTGAGGACTATATCTTGTCAACTCATCTGAAACAAGATCTAGCTATAGAGAACATATCCAAGAGTTTAAGCACTAATCCCAAAGCAAGGTTCTTTATTTATTGTGGTAGAATCAAGGAGAATGGCGTAAGATATCTAGAGAGTTGCGTTTCCAATAAGTTAGGTATGTCATCTATTGTTATTACTGGTGATGAGTCTTCTAATCTAGATGTTAGATCTTTAGAGACAAGCCAAATAATAATAGGAAGTTTAGCATCTAATGAGGGAATAAGTATAAATAATCTAGATGAGATTCACATAGTTACCCCTCACTGGAATAGTTCTATCATAGATCAGGTTGTTGGAAGAGGCACTAGGTACTCATCACAAAAGCAGAACCCTCTCAAAGTCTACAAGTATATAGTTTACAAAGAAGCTGCTATAGCTCTACCAGAATACTCTCTAGATCTCTACAAGTTTCATAAATCATATCAGAAAGACAAAGATAACTCTCTAGTACTTGACAAGTTTCAGAAGCTAACTCCAAAAGAATACAATACAAAAACATCTGTACTAGACGACTATGAAGCTCTAGTGAAACAAAAATCAGCAAACTATAGTAGTAGCCTGGAGAGTTTGTGTAAATACTACGATCATCCGTACATTATTGAAGATGGAAGTATAAAGTTAGTAGAGACAGAAGTAGACTTGGAGCAGATAGTTAACATAGATGTCTTCTACGATGACGAGGTTCTGAACATGATATGCAACATGAACTACACAGACATACTTAGACTTTTAGAAGTCTCTATAGTCAAACTAGACTACAGAGTATTAAGATATTTCAAAGAGAGTATATTTGTGGTTAATGGAGAGACTTACCATACGTACAGATACAGAAAACCAAGAGACAGATTATACGGACTAACTTATTTAATTCCAACAAGAAGAGGCTTAACTAGGAAACTAAGATTCTACAAGAATGGCAAACACGAATGGGTAAGTTGTACTACAGAAGAAGAGAGACTAATATGGTCAGTCATCAGAGATAGAGAATCTAGTCCAACAGAAGCAGTAGAATTAATGTTCAGTATTTCAGAGAGAAAGTTTAAACTCAAGATAAACCTGCTATACAAAACTAGAGACAAGAGAAAAGAACCAAGAGGTAAAGACATACTAAGCTATAACAGAGGGGAACTACTAAATATAGTAATGCACGTAATGAACCATCAGACAGGACTAATTTACAATGAAGATCTATTCAAGATGAACAAGTATGATTTATTAAGGATCCTAGTTCACATATTCTACAGGATGGGAGAAATAAGGTTTATCTGAAATATGCATAAGTTCCATCTCTCTTGGACTAAGTCTGACATGTACTTCCTTTGGAGGTACCTTAATCCTGTGATAGTTCCTCCTCCTTGACCCTCTGAGTGAGTGATATCTATTAGGATCGTGTAATCCACACCACTCTTGATCTGGTTTATTCAGGCACGGAAGCCCATTACGCTTGTTAATTCCACGACACATATTATATGGTTGGAGACCTAACTTCAGTTGATAAAGATTAATGTAAATGTACTAAAGCTGAACATTACCAACTTTTAAAAGTCAAGATGACAGAAGGTAGAATCTTAAGAGAAGAACTAGAATCTTTTGCTCAAACAAAGGGTGCATATGTACCTACTGAGATTATTAGTCATGATCTAGTAAAGTATTTTCAAGAGAACGACTCGCATATTCCAACAAAGATTATAGTCTCGTATCATATGAACAAATACTCGTGCTATGAGATAGACAATGTAGAGATGACAGGATTCAAGAGAATAGTTATGGATGAGCTCAAAGACTTGATATTACATCTACATGGTATTTACGATAGAAACATTCCAAGAAAAGCTTGGTTATTTAGAGAGCTACTACTAGCAACAGACGTATCTAATATAATATTACCAATACATGTTGAGAGTGGAAGATATGCAGACATATGGAAGATTACAACTAGAATCAAAAACTCTAGAGGTCCATGGGCACTGAAACGTTTCAAAGAAGTCAACAACTATCAACAAGACTACATCATGAATGAAGCTGAAGTAATGCAAAAACTAGAGAAGTACGAGTTAGCTCCTAAATTCATAGAGTACCATTGGGTTGATCAGAGACTCAAGGGATTATACATGGAGTGGTTCGAGAGAGGATCTCTACGTGAAGCTATATCAGGAGCCAGCAAAAGCCAGAGAAGTACATGGTCTAAAGAACTAAGAGATAAGATTAAGATACTACACAACCAAAATATAGTACATGGAGACATAAGTCCTGAGAACATACTAGTAGCAGATGATAACACATTAAGATTCTGTGACTTCCACTCTTCGGGTGAAGGTCGCAACTGTATAGGCAAGTCCACCTGGTACAAAGATATAGAGTCTAACACAAGAGAGGGAGATATAAAAGCTGTAGACCTAATAGCTAACATCTTAAGTAATTCAGACATCAGCTTTTAAAAGACTAGTTCAGGTATTATGAACATGAATATTCAAGAGATTCGTCTACGTTTTGCTTCCAAAGTTATAGCACATCTATGTAAACACAAATACAAAGATACACTAGAGGAAGTAGCTAACGAGTTAGGAGAGTTCAAAGTCATACAAGCACTGAAATACAACATGAATACTTACTCTCTATTAGCAGAAACCAACAAAGAGAAGATAGTTATCAAAATAGTAGACAATGTTCTGAAGTCTAGAAAGCTTTTAAGAAACAATGTAGAAGCTCTTAGAATAATATCAAAAGAGCCTAGAATACCAGCTCCAAAGATACTAATATATAGAGAAGGCTTACTAGTAACTACTTTCATAGAAGGTATACCATACAGTGAATGTAAAGACAACAACATAAAAGCAAAGGCCAGAGAGGATTTAAAAGAAGTAATAATAGCTATGAGAAACATAAGGAGTATTCATGGGAAGTACCTAGATATAACCAGATGTGAAGATGAGAACATAACTATTGATGATGCTATAAAGCTATATCCTTGGATAGAAAGATGCAAAGATGAAGAATTTGTAATGTCACACAATGACCTACATACCTCAAACGTAATAGTCAACGATACTGGTTTAGCAGGTGTGATCGACTGGGAACTAGCAGGATTCTACCCTAGTTCATACGAAAAGCTCAAGTACGAATCTATAAGAGACAACTACTCAGAGTTTATACAAGACTTTTAAAAGTAGTGGTTCACTGAAGCTTTCTGATTCTCTTCTCAAGTTCTCCCCAACATGTATGTCTTCTGTATATCTTCCAATCAAAGATCTGATCTAAAGCATATATGTACTCTACAGGGTATTGTCCAGCACATCCCCAATCCAAGTAACATAAACCCCGATCAGTAATCATTATGTTACTAGCATACAGATCTCCATGGTGAAAATATGTCTCATTACTTAGACCTTTACTACAACATTCAGAGAACAGAGATTCTAGATCTGTTCCTTCTATTCTACTTTTGTAAAAATCTACTACTGATTCAAACTTACAATATCCTTTATCAAAACCTGGTGTAAAATATACAAATCTCTCAGGATCTCCTCTGATCTTAATCATATCTTGTATAATAAGGTTCCTTATATCGGGAGTTATCTCAACTTCAGACAACAGCTTGCCCTCAACTACCTCCATAACAATAATATCATAAGAACAACTATCTAAAACTACAGTCCTAAATTCATAAACTTTAGGTATTAACAACCCACTATCTCTAGCTTTGTTCATCATGTTTACTTCTTCTTTCATAACTCCCGCAGATATCTTCAGTATCAAGTCTTTGTGCCTCACTACTATCTTTGGACCATAGTTAACCAGAATCTTATAATCACCATACATATATCTAATGTATTTATCTACTTCTTTCCTTAGAGACGGCCAATCTACCTCTGAAAACATCATGAGTTTTAAAAGTTAACATGTTGACGCCCACGTACTTAACACCAGCCCACGACCCCCACCCTCGTTTCTTCCCTCGAATGCTGCCTGCTTCAAGACAAGAAACATTGTGGTTGAATTAAATACGCGTTGGCTCCTATTAGTCTTGGCCAAAGGTGGGCGCCTCATTGCTTGTTTATGCCATCTGTCTATTCATCTGAAAAAATTCAGCTGAGATTTTAGTTGGCAGCTGACTGGGACTATTAATTTATGAAGTAGCTATGTTGTTACTACTACTTCTCCATGATTCTACATAACTTCTTAGAGATATAGCCTGAAGATGCTGTGACTACTCCTATGGAACATATGCTCTCTCTTGTTGACTGCATATGGGTGAAGTATTCGTTGAAGTCTAGTCCTTGTTCATAGTTACCGTTAACTATCTTACTACCTTCTACTTTAGTACTAGATCCTACTACTTGTTCTCCCAAAGACACAAACATGCTTCTCCAGTTGCTTTCTGAACCTCTAGCTTCTGACTTTATGATTCTTCTGATAGATTCTGAGAAGTTGGTTAGTGAAGACTTGTTGTCTTTGAGTAGTTGATAAGCTTCTCTCTGAATATCTCTCACTGAGCTTACATCTTCTTGAACTTTAGCTATAATTTTGCTTTTAGCTTGAGGATATTTGTACTCTAGTCCTAGGATACAGTCTTGATGAGGATATAGTAGTAGCTTCTCTGACAGTAGATCTATAGTATTGTTTTGTGGAAGCATAGATTCTAGTTCTAGTTGATCCTTCTTGTGTATTACGAATACGTTCATCTCGTCTCCATCAAAATCAGCGTTGAATCCTCTACATAAGAATGGGTTGAAGGAGATAACTAGCTCATCATCTGGTCTTTCTAGAGCTCTGACAGCTAATATCGACTGTCTCTTGAGTGAAGGCTGTCTGTTGAATAGTACTAGTTCCCCTTCCTTTATGTATAGCTTCCTCATTGCTATCTTAGGTATGTATATCTGATCTATCTCTAGATTTATGTCTGGAGTTATTACGGATCTGAGACAGAAGTTTACTCTCTTGCCTATGATAGACTGTTCCAACATGCCATACTTACCACTCATGAGGTTATTTATAGAGTAGTACTCCTTCTTTCTCTCCTTACCTATGATTCTAGCATACTCTCTGAAAGGATTAAGCCCAGGGTTGAAGAGATTAGATATGTTTCTTACTAGAGTTACTAGCTTCGGATCTTCTACATCATGATTGTATATTGGGAATATAGGCACCTGTTTCATAGAGTACTTCTCTCTCAAGTCTGGAGGCATATCTTCTGGTTTTAGCTTCTTGTCACCTAAAGACTTGGAGTAGAATACTAGCTTGTCTCTATCCCATTCTACATGGCCAGGTATCTTACTTCCACATCTAAGACATGATACTCCTAGTAGCTTTGTATTAGCAGGGTCAACAGGAACATTCATAGGGTTGTCAAACATATCTTGCATACTATTCCAGCAAGTCCAGCATCTTTTCCTCAGATCCAGTAGTACATCTTCAACAAACAAGGGGTGTATTATCTCAGAAGCAATAGTGATGTAGCCGGCATGACCCATACAAGACAGAGGATCGCTACATACCTTACATAACTTGCAACTGTTAGTTCCTAGGGTTCCGTCAGTAAGCTGATCTACTGTATTTATTTCGATCATGAAACAAGAGTTTGAAAAAGAGCGAAGGCAAAACCTGGCATTTATTGAAAGAGGCAAGGACATTAGTAAAGTTAAAGGTGATAGTATAGTACTGATATCAAAGACAGGCTCCTATGTACCTCTGTATGCTGGAGAGATAGTACCTGAGAGATGCATGATGGTAAACCCATGTAAACAAAACATAAAATACTCAAAAGTAGATGAAGTACCTGATAATGCTAGAGTATCTGTCATGTGTTATAATGATCCAGTGAGAATCTGGAGGAACTACAAGGTAGATGACATAATAAAGATAGAATCAGAAGCAGGAGTATTCTACAGAAGAGTAACCAAAGACTTTATCTAAATGTTGGTAGTAAGGATTTTTAAAAGAAACAATGTCACTAAAACTTACAGATACTCTACTGAAGATAAGACAAGAGGCCAAGAACAAGAAGCCTGAGATAGCGATACCTGATACTTCTACTGCTGAAAAGAGAAACATAAGCTCTCATCTACAAGAGTTTCTAGCCAATGCCCAAGTTGATTCTGTAAGAAATATAATACTTAAGACTCATGAGAATACTGAGAAGCTACTGGCTCTGAACCATCAAGAGAATAATCTAGTAGTAGAACCAGGGAAGGCTAAAATATATGCTAATATAGATAGAAGTATTGTTGGAGATAAGCTAGAGTTTGAAGACATAGTAAGACTAGTAAGAGCAGGAGAGCTAGAGATAGATGTTATAGTAAATACTAATAATGACAACCAAGATGAAGATGATGAATACTAACTTTTAAAAGTTTATTGAACCAATACAAGTACTAGACACCTAGATATGGAGAGATACGGCTCACATTCAAAAGTTCAGAAGGTTGTAATCAAGATTTACAATGACAAGAACTCAAAAGAAGCTGAAAGAGAGATCAAGTTCTACAAATCTACGAATGGAAAGACCGGAAGATACATATGTAAGTTACTACATCAACTAGAAGATAGGATTATTTTAGAAGACTGTGGAGTACCTCTGCTAGAGTTTCTGAAAGGAAAGCAAGATGACTACAAGTATTTCTTGGAACAAATATCGTCTGCAGTAGCAACTATTCACAAACTTGGGTACTTCCATGGAGATCTAAACTACACTAATGTACTAGTAGACTACAGATCGAATATCAAGATTTGTGACTTTACATCATCAGATCTAATCAATGAAGAATCTCAGCTACAGACTTTTGCGGAAGGATTCGAAGATCCAGATGCAGGAAATCCAGTCATGTCAGACATATACTCTATGGGGATTATATTCTGGTGCGTATTCTCCAAGAAGATACCACCTATGAACTACAAGCTAGTATCTAGTACCTTCGACTCAGAGATGAATCCTATAGTAGAAAGATCGAAACCAATATATCATTCAGAGATTTTATGTATGGAATATATAGACTCTGATAAATACAAAGACATAATACTTAAGATGACAGGAAGAATATCAGAAAGACCTAAATCGTCATTAGAGATATACAATATCTGTATCAACGAGAATCTGAAAGTATGAATAAAGACATAGTATCCCACATAATAGTTGACGAAACTAGCTATCTTAACTATCTAGATGAGAATGGAGATGTACATCATGTTCGTATTCTACGTAAAGATTTAGATATCAACAACTTGCCTGAAGGTATAATAATCAAAGAAGAACAAGTATTCCCTAAATACTCCTCTGAACTTAAGATATTCGATCCTCTAAGCTGCGATGGCCTATTATACTTCAAGATGCTACCCATGTATGATGTTGGTTTCTCGTCTGGATACAAGACTACATTCATGGATGAGATATACACCTACGAGAAACTAGACAAGTTACGCATCAGAGGAATCCCTAAGTACTATGGCTGTATTATCTCTAATGGCTTCATCAAGGGTTTTGCTATAGATGGATACATACTAAATCTAGAGGAGTACGTGTCTAAAAACATAATCTCTCAAGACATATCAGACAAGATAAACTCAGAACTAAGTAATATTGTCAAAGATCTACACAGTCACAACATTGTTCATGGAGACTTGAATCCTCGTAACATTATGTTAGATAAGAATAACAACGTATATATTATAGACTTTGATAGTAGTGGAGATAACATGCTAAAGAAAGGTAGTACAGGGTGGATGAGAGATGATTATTGTAAAGACAAGAGCGATGACTTGTATTCTCTACAACTAATTCAGGAATTCATGAATCAACAAGTACGCAGCGCCTATTAGTCTAGGCCAAAGGTGGGCGTATGTAGGCTTAAGCTAGGTCTCGCGTTGGCGTCAACTATTACTTTTAAAAGTTTAGTAGATTGCACAATATCTCTAAGTTTATATCAGTATGAGAAAGAAGATTAGAGAAATTCCTGAAGAGTTCTTATCTAAGAACAAGCTCATAGTAAAAGCTAAAGAACTATTAGGACCAGATGGATATTTGTTATCTATAACGTCTCAAGGTATTGTAGCTACTGACTTTGAGAGTGTGTGGAAAATCAGAAGTAGTCCTAATGAAAGACTAGAATATGAGAGTAAAGTATTAGATATCTTATGTAAAAAGAGTACTAGCTTTAGGGTTCCTAGAGTTATTAGCTTCAAGAAAGAGGATGATATTTTAATTCTTCAGACTTCTTTTATAGATGGTATCGACATAAACCAGGTAAATCACAAATTTTTCAGTAATGTTATAGAGAGTGTTAGAAGTATTAGAGAAGAGATCAGTAGCTTAATATCAGAAGATGAAGCTAGAGATATCAGTATCAAGTTCTCTAAGACAGATAGTCAGAGCTACATCGATAGGTTTAATGCTAGACTTAAGTATTTTCCAGGAGTTGTTGATGATGATCTATCTATAAAATTCATAAGAGAATTAGACAAGTTACCTGAAACTTCTGATATTAGATTTTGTCATAACGATATGCATAGCGAAAATCTGATATTTAGTCAAGATGGTAAAGTAAAAGCAGTCATAGATTGGGAAGACTGTAGTATGAGTCACCCTGCATGCGATATCTGTATATGTTGTAACTATCCCTATAATAGGATAATTATGTTGTCTTCACCTTGTTCTAATATAATCAACGATCCTAGATACCTGATAGAACAGATACTTTTGTCTTTCATCTACAACAATAGTAACGTAACTAGAGGGTTGATTAAAGACTTTAGCCTGAATCTTGATAACTAAACTTTTAAAAGTAATAGTTGACGCCAACGCGAGACCTAGCTTAAGCCTACATACGCCCACCTTTGGCCTAGACTAGTGTTGACCCTCGGGATGACTAATTATACTTCTAACTTCATCCTTTAGTCTTCCATCAGCTCCCTTGCCTACCCAACTAGATCTCTCGCTACGTTCTGTCTCTCTAAGACAACCACCATCGACTTCTATACCTTCAAGTACTTCATTAGATAATGTTACTACTCTAACTAGTTTCTGAGATCTGGTCAGTAATTTTAAGCTACGTTGGTCCAACTTTGATATAAATATCTTTCGTTCACCATTATCTAACTCTCTGACTATATTTTTGATAACTTCTACTCCAGATGAGTCATAGATAGTAGCATCCTCAAGGTTTAGGAACACAATAGGACACAAGTTTATCGTATCACTGTCTCTGACTAACTCGTGTTCTATCATAGAACTAGATCCAAAGAATATAGCACCACTAATCTTTATGACAGCTATAATATTTCCAGATGAGTTGGATGATAAGCTTGTTCTCTCTACATGTGTAGTTGTATTAACCTTAAGTCTTGTTTCTTTAGCTAGCTTCCATGCCATAACTACTGAACACCATGCTACTCCAGCTACTACTCCTATAGCCAGGTCTGTAACTACTGATAGTACTGCTACTAGAACAATACTTATAACGTCTGTGAAAGGTATACTTCTGCGGAACATATACACAAAGGTTCGCCATTCAAAGGTTTTAGCTACTACAACAAACAAGATTCCAGTGAGAGCAGCTACAGGAATAAGTTCTATCAACCTGCCAGCTACAGATACAAAAATAAGTATTACGAACGAAGCTACTACAGATGATAGTCTAGATCTAGAGCCATTCAGAAGATTTACTGCTGTTTGTCCAACCATTACAGAACCACCAGCTGATGAGAAGAAAGAAGAGATGAAGTTACCTAAACCTTGTCCCAGACAGTCAACATTAGCACGGCTAGGAGGTAGGTTAGAACCAACTATCTTCTGACACATCTCCCAAGTCATCACTGATTCTACTAGTCCAACAATAGATAACAATGCTGACTTCTCTATGATTATCTTCCAGAACTTACCTGAACTCCACGGAACCTTAGGTACAGTACCTTTAGGAAGACCACCAGGGAAGGTAGTCATGTCTCCAATAGTTTTGATAGGACTACCTAATCCAACATCATATACAAACTTGCTAATCAGAGTACATACAACCATAATAACTAAAGATGGTGGTACAATGTTAGAGCCAATACTAAACTTTCCAATCTTGATTCTCTTCTTGATCTTAGGTTGAAGAATCATAATAGTTGCAGACAAGACTACTATTATCGTTACTTGCCAGAACTCTGCTTCATTAAACTTTAACCAGCGTTGATCCCTAGGAGGAACATAGTCAGGAGTAGGACAACCCTCTTTATCTTCAAACATAGTGGGAGAACCAGACTTATCTACCTGGAACGCACCTAGTTGAGCCCTGAGAATTATAATAGCCAACCCATTCAGGAATCCAACCATCACTGAGTGAGGTACAAGTTTCAGAAGTTTAGCTACTCCTAAGAAGCTAAGTATCATCTGGATAACTCCACAAACTAGAGAACTAGCGAATACCCACTCAGCTCTATCCATCAGACAATAGTCACCTAGAGGACCATTATCATCAGTCAGCTCCTTCTGAATACTAACCATACCACCAGCGATACCACTAACCATTCCAGGCATAGTAGTCACAACTCCACCAAAGATGCCCATAAAGAAAGTAGAGTACATGCCTCTTGTAGGACTAATCCCAGCAACAAACGAGAACGCTACTGACTCAGGAACCTGCATGAAAGCAATAGACAAGCCACTGAGAATCTCATTCTTAAGAGCTACAGGATTCCTAACAAAGAACTTGAACGACTCTAAGACAAAAGAGTAAAGAGCAAGAGGTGAGTTCTTGAGTCTATCCCATGAAAATACTCTCAGGATGGCACGATACCAATCTCTGAAGGTATTCTTCCACACAACTAAGTAAACCTGGACTCTATCCATTCTATAGTAAAAGGACGAGCCACTGACACTTACAACGTGTACCCCCACGTACTTAACACCAGCCCACGACCCCCACCCTCGTTTCTTCCCTCGAATGCTGCCTGCTTCAAGACAAGAAACATTGTGGTTGAATTAAATACGCGTTGGCTCCTATTAGTCTTGGCCAAAGGTGGGCGCCTCATTAGACTTTTAAAAGATGTGTTTCTTCAAGTAGGCACCAACTATCTGTCCGTCATGAACCATCTTCTCTGCCTTCTTCAACTCTATGCTAAAGTTTGCTAAAGTTGTATTTCTGACACCGTAGTTCTTTCTAGCATAATCTCTGTAGCTTTCGTATACTTCTTGAACACTCACTGAGTTCTCTGGTGAAGGTATCACAAATTCTTCAATGTACATGGATGCAGGACTATTATTCTTCTTTAGTTCATCAGTAGCAACATCAACATCATCACATTCAGGTAGTCCTCCTCTTGCTTGATACTTCTGGTAGTACGATAGCAGTAGTTTCATAAGAGCAGGAGCTAGATGCTTAACTTCCTTTATGAACTTGGGATCCATGAGATATATTCCTCTATCTTCGTCTACCTCCTTCAGGTTCCTAGTGAACTTACTCTTGAAAGGTATTACTCTGACTCTAGCCCAAGTTGCTTCATCAGCCTGAGATAGGTTGTATATCTTGTTGGTAACTAGTATGAAC
Source organism: Coemansia sp. RSA 1250 (assembly GCA_027578955.1). Lineage (NCBI taxonomy): Eukaryota > Fungi > Kickxellomycota > Kickxellomycetes > Kickxellales > Kickxellaceae > Coemansia > Coemansia sp. RSA 1250. The sequence goes on from JANBTS010000084.1 coordinate 33,964, forward strand.
TTGCATCTGACATCTATAGTCTTAGGAGAAGCATACAGACTTCTGGTGTAGATAGTATCGTTACCTGTTAGTTCTTTGAGAGTGCCTATGTTAGCTACTTCTCTCTCATCAGATTCTTGAATAAAAGATAGTAGATACTTGTTTAGGTTGGCCATCTCTGGAGTTGCGTTGGAGGATTGGGTGCGTCTAGAGGAGAAGAGGGAGGTAGGAGCCTTGTAGCAATAGCCACCAAACGTATGCTCCACTAGTGCTTCCATCACAGACTTGCCATTACTACCGATACCACTCCATATAACGAACACCTTGTCCAGATTACCGTAGCTTAGACACGAGGCTAGATGATACAAGAAGTAGTCCTTGAGCTTGTCGTTGGGTAGAATCTTGTTGATTAGACTCTGAAGTTCTAGCTCTCTACTCTCTGGAATACTATTAATTTCGTAGTTGAGGGATATGGTGACGAAGTCAGCTGGCTCTCCTTTCCTAAAACCACCAGAGTAGTTCTCCATATCTATGACATAGTCTTTGAAAGCTATGATGTTCCTCTCGTTGATTACATCTGTTATTAGGTCTGACTGGATGTAGCTCATTGGTATGTTTACTTCAGAGAAGTTTCGTATCTTGGATCTAGTAGGTAGAACCTTCCAAGTATGATCTTTGAACATGTAAGCTAGTTCTTTCTCTTGTGAAATCAGAAATAGGTTTACTACTTTAGCAAAGCTATGTATCTCTGAATCAGCTTTCTTAACTAGAGAATCCCAGCTATCTTTACCAAATCTCTTGACGTACTCTCCCTCTATGAGAACAGCATGTACCGGATCGAAGGCATACTCTAGATACGTAACCTCAACATTATGTATCTCATCCACCTTAAGGTAGTCTTGCACTATGGAGTTGTACCAGTGCTTCACCTTGCCAAAGTCTGGTTTCTCAGTATTAGACATGCTTCTGTTTCTGTTTTAATCTTAGTTCCAACATTTTCATAGTGAAATCTTTCATGGTTCTATTCCATTCTATAGTCTTGGTGATGGTACTTCTTGAGTTAGGCATTATCTTGTCTTGTCTTTCTCTGACTATATGCCCATCTAGTCCAACTTCGTAGATTCTACCCTCCTTTGGCTCTTGTGACATAAACAACACCTGCGCTTCTGAATCTAACAACTCTAGCTCCTCCAATCTTATGTCTATAGTATCCTGACTCTTGTATTTGTAGATGCTATTGTTGTAAGCATTAGGAGACGTGAGTATGTATCCATCTGAAGGTAGCTCTGAAGTATCAATGTCGTACTTGACCAATACATGAACATCATACATTCTCGCTAGAACTCCACAAAAGTATCTTAGCCTCTTCATCCTGTTTCTAAGATTTAGGCTACTATCAACTAGATCCAGAGCTATGTACTTGTCTCCTACTAGTTCTATGTCTATGACTATGTCTAAACAGCAATGGTTTTGTATCTCTATCAGCGTATTACTTCTATCCCAAGTCCAGATACCTACTCCTCTCTTGCAAAACATAAAGTATCTCTCCCCATCCAACTTGCTAGAGATGATAAAGTTATTTATGATATTAGTAGCGTAACCTTTATCTTTTGGTAGCAGAGTAGGCATGTTGAACTTCTTACCTGATGCTACTGTAGTCAACAACATTCTTGAAATATCTAGCTTACTCTCTTCATCATACTCTACCTCTATCTCATACAAATCACCTACCTTACTAACATATAGAACTACTCCAGATACTAGTCCCTGTTTACTTACGACTTTAATCTTCGGAGTATATCTTTGTATGTCTCTCCTACCTGACTTTATCAGACCATATCTATTCCAAGAGCTAACATCTTTCTCAACAGACACACATATCTTGTATCCATCTTCAACAACTTTTAGCAGAAGAGTCTTTAGAGTACCCGAATCATCAGAATATACTCTCAGGTTGCTATCACTATTGTAGATATTGTACATGTCATAGCTACTATCTTCAGGTAAACCAAGGCTAAGTATCTTGGGTCTACTATTGGTTTTATGTCTTAGCTCTATCTCTAGTCCAGGTATTCCAGAACTAAAGTAGAAAGACAGCTGCTGATTTGGTTTACGACATCTCTTGTATCTAAAGAAAGTATACATACTATTCAACAACTTCTCATCTTTAGAAATTTTAGATATAGGAATTCTACTTATCTCCCAACATACAAATATCTTCTCCATAACTCTGTTAAATTCAGACAAGCTAGTCTTCTTCTCTTGTACATCTCTAACATAGCTGCCTTCTATATCTACTATTCTAAAGCTACTAGCATCTTTAACATTAAATCCTTGGTAACTTCCATAGCTAACATCTTCTTCAAACATGCCTATGCCACATATCTCTCCCTCTTCAGCTAGTATCTTATCCAAAACTAGTAGTGCACCCTCCAACTCTAGAAGATTAACACAGAAGAACATGTTTACAAAGTTATACTTGACCTGGCTCTTGTAGCTTTCTAGAGTTCCAGAATACAGCTTGAACTTCTGGTTGTCTGCTAGTCTACTTCTGAGAATTCTACCTGAATCTCCATCCATCTGTGGATCTAGCATATGAACTTCATCTATCCTAGAAGCATTACCATACTTTGTTATGTCTCCTCCTTGGCCACTCCCTACATCTAGAACCAATCCATGTTGACTCCCAATGATACTTCTCTTGAATTTATTGTGTTGTTTCCTAAGACTCATGGTTTCCATTGAAGAAACTCGAGTTCTCGCATTTGATAATAGTGTGGTGGGCGCGTATTAGTCTAAGTACGTGGGGTCGTAGGCTTAAGTTAAGACGGAGGGGTGTATACGTTGGCTTTTAAAAGTATTGATTAGTCTAGTTTAAACCTAAAGGAGATACAATGGTAGACTTTGATAAGATCAATGATTCATCGAGGCTAAAGATAAGGCTCAGCTTCTATGAAAGGTTGTTGACTAGTCATCTGTCTGAGAAATATAGATGGCTGTTGGATAGACTAGGAAATCCTGTGAAGATTTTATCAATACATTACAACTATGTTTCTTGGTTGCTAGACAATGACAATGTTCTGAAGATTTATGATTTTGAGAACTTAAAGTCTGAATACATAGGGGAGTTTCGTCGTAAATCTATAGATAGACAGATAGATGCTTTAAAGAGGATTCGAAACTCTGGTCTAGATATTAACACTCATGAGATACTGGAGCATAGTTCTAAAGAAAAGGTAGAATGGTTGCTGTTTAACTATGTTCCTGGGGAGAGACCAACTCAAGAAGATGAAGACATAATAGTAGAAGCTATTAGGAGCATTAGGAAAGTAAGAGATGGAGACCTTGTTCTATCTCACAATGATCTTCACTATGGAAACATGATCAAGAATGGCTCTAAGATATACTTCATTGATTGGGAACTTTCTAGTATGTCAGAAGAAGATTGTGAGATAAACTCCTATAGAACCAGAAACTATCAAGATGGTATACGTTGGTTAGAGCTATCTCAAAGTTGACTTTTAAAAGTCTGCTATTGTAGAATATCTTGCAAGAAATCTTTATGAATATCCCAGGATCTCTTTAATACACAGTTCATATCTCTGTCAGTATGATCATACCTTGCAGTCTCCCAATCGGTTATAGCAACTACCCTATTTCCTTGAACTAGTATATTGTAGGTACCTAGGTCACCATGAGTCATGGCTAGTTCTCCATCTCTAATACTTCTCATCTGTTTTACATAGGATTTTAGCTGTTGTTTGATCTTAGTGATAGAATCTTCACTGAGGGAATCATAGACATCAGATAATCTACACCCTTGTATGTAGTCCATAAGTATAAATATATAGTCTTCACCTATAATGACTTTCTTGATTACTGGCGTCGGTATATTGGTATTTTTATTTATAATTTCTAAGACATGCACCTCATTGACTACATTGTTCATGATGCTTAGTTGCCTGTACTCTCTTCCGCATCTGGTGTTAATTATCTTTAGGGCCAAGTTCTCATCATTATCTTTGTCTAGAATATGGTATACTACTCTGCTTATGTGACCAAACTTCAGGTTCTCTAGTTCATAAAGCTTCTCCAACACAATAAAGTTGTCTCCGAAGTTGGATGTTATCTTCTCAAACAGCTCTGCTTCTATCAGCTTCCTAACTTCTTCCATTATTCAGGATACAACTTTTAAAAGTTTAGTACTAGCAGAACAACAACTTAAATATCTCTATCAAAGCACTAGAGTCACAGCCGTAAGTAATAATATTACTCCTAGGCTCTCCAAAACACTTGGTAGTTGTAGTTATCTCTGTACCTGCTCTCTCACAACAGTCAAAGTCTATCAGATAAGGAAAGGAAGTATCAGAAGCTTTAACCATTATATTCTCATCATGTATATCTCCATGAACGTAGATAGATGATCTTAAGTAACCAACTACATCAACTAGATACTTGAAGAGTCTCATCCTGTCAAAGGGTACATCATTAACTAACATATGCTCTAAGGTATAATCATACTTATCTAGACATAAGCCAACTATCAGACCATCTTCAACTACTACTCCATGAAATTTAACAATGTTAGGATGGTTAAGAAGCTTTAGACTCTCTATCTCTCGTCTTACTGAAAACAAAGTATTAAACTTCCATGGATTATGAGATGCTATTCTAACCTCTTTAAAGAATTCATCATCTTTAACTTTGACAACTCTGTCAGTATCTGCTAATTTAGGAAAGACATCATCACGAGTTAGTTCTCTATAGATCTCAACTATATCAGATTCAGTGCACGTCTTACCATTCACACTCTCAACACAACAGTCTATGAAGTTTCCGCTACCATCTTCCAAAATTACAGGTATATTGCCTGACGGATCAACTTTGTCAGACTTTTCTTTGATACGATGAGTAGTCATGTCGAAAACAAGTTAAGTTGTGGTTATGTCAATATTGCTAAACTTTTAAAAGTCAACAACATCATAGCATAACACAGACATTAATGGTCACAAGTTAGCTAACTCATAAATTAATAGTCCCAGTCAGCTGCCAACTAAAATCTCAGCTGAATTTTTTCAGATGAATAGCCAGATGGCATAAACAAGCAATGAGGCGCCTACCCCACGTACTAAACACCAGCCTACGACCCCACGTACTTAGACTAATACGCGTTGGCTCCTATTAGTCTTGGTCTCGTGTTGGCGCACATGATGACTTTTAAAAGATGTTGCTACTATTATACCTTGATGGACAAGCTCTGTAGTACTCCTCTCAGGATCTCTACCTCTAGCTTTAGTTTCTCGTTCTCCTTCTTGAGCTCGTTGTTTGACTTGATGCTCTTGCTGGACTTGTACTTCTGCTTGTCATCCTTGGTCAGATGAGAGTAGCAGGTTGAGTAGTCCTTCAGAGAGCTTTTGGTGCACTTCTTACCAGTGCTCTTTACAGTGGATGTGCAAGTTTTGTTGTCTGCCATTGTATGTTTCTTCGATATTTCAGCTATCACTAATTTCATTTAAGCTCCAGTCTAGTATCTGGTATAGCTGAAGTAGAGGATTCTTTAGCTGATTGTTGATGTAGGCTTCAAAATCCAGCTCTAGTTTGTATTTATCTATCATATGTTTAGTTGCGTAGTGATATCCCTGAAGTCTATGGTTTGATTTTATGAAGTAATATTCTAGTCTCTCTCCTGATTTTACTACTCTACCTTCTGACTCCTGAACTATATTCTTAAAGATACTTAGAGTGTAAGATGAATTCTTGTAGTTGGATCCTATGGTTCTGTTTGTGTAGAGTTGGTCTAGCTTTACTTCTCCTGATAACATCTTTAAGAATTCTCTTCTGAGATACTTGTTTACTTCTGAATTACTAGATCCGTTCATGACCATATCCACTACTTGTTTATATACTTTTCTGACCCAGAAGCATGTGTCTCTTCTAGCTGTAACTACTCCTTTGTAGAAATCTTTACCTGATATTCTGTAGATGTACTTCTTCTTAGTAAATATTAGCATCTTGTCTATAGATTTTTCATACTCTAGTCTCACTGGTTTCTCTAGAGGTTCGTTGATTCTTCTGACTATCTCTTCTAGTTCTGGTGCTCCTTCTTCTCTAACGAAGAAACAAGAATCTGTATCTCCATACACAACTTTACAACTTAGTGATTTTAATCTGTCTATAGTTTCAGTGAGTAGTTCTCTACCAGTACCAGTAACTTTCTCAGCTGCTTCTACTAGTTGTAGATATTTATCATCTCTAGTTCCAAAGGCTCCATAGAAAGAGTTAGCACAAACTTTATAAGCATACTGTCTCTTGTCTAATATAATCTTCATAACTTCATCTTCTTCTTGCTTTAGGTTCTTCTTAACTTCCTTTCTTGACTGGATTAGATGCTCTAGAATCTCTGGTATTACTCCTTTGAACCTCTTGGTAAATCCACCTTCTTGTACATGAGTGGTGTAGCATATGTTTCTACTAATGATAATACTAGGATACAAACTAGCGAAGTCAACCACATTAACATTATAGTACTCTCCCGGTGTAGGTTCAACTACTGTAGCACCCTGGTAGCTAAAATCTCTTCTGAAGTTGCTACTCTTGTCTAGAACATAATCCTTCTGATGAGCATGATAGTAGAGTTGGTTGAATATTCTCTTCTGCTGACCACTACTATACATCTCGTGAACATTAACTTTATACAGCTTACATTGTTCTACTATAGCGTACCAGAGATGCAACTTCTTCCACAACTCTAGAGTTAGCTCTGAATCTACATAACAATATTCTGCTATCTCATCTATCTTACCTTCTCTGTACTTCTGAAACATCTCTAGATATGGCATGTCTACCTTTCTTCTTCCTAATATTTCTTGAGATACATAGTCCAGAGAATACTTCTGTAGAGATAGTTCCATACTAACATACTGGTAAATATCAAAACAGCATCTACCTACAAAGTCAAAGATAATGTACTCTCTGGTACCATACGCAGAAGTTTTCCAGGATTTGTGTATTACTTTATCAGACACTATCTTAGATCTACCAGCTTGAGGTATATTTTTCAACATAGAGTAGTACTTTTGCATGATATATTTCATGTCGAATCCCATAATATTGTATCCTATAACTATATCAGGGTCTTCCTCCCTAATTATCTCAAAGAACTTACCCAACATATCAAACTCTTTACTAAACAACATAACATCTTCCCTCTCTGACTCTTCTCCTAAAGCTAGTACTAGTCCATGTTCAGAACTACCATCCCAGAATACCATACTAATCATAAATATAACATCTTCAGGATTTCTAGCATCAGACATACGGTTGCTGTCTGTATAACACTCAATGTCGAAAGATAGTACCTTAACTTGAGGTATCTCCTTCATGATACTATTAGCATTGGTTATTCTACTAACTTCGACAATAAACTCTTTAGTACATGAAGACAAACAAGGCTTACTCTCGATGTAGTTGTCTATCTTCACCCAACCAATGTAATCCAACTTGTTATCACTAATGAACTTTATCAAGTCATCTACATCATCTTCATAGTACTTTGCTTTAGGAGAGTAGTAGCTACTCTTACAAGTCTCTCTCCTAACTTCAGCTTTCTTATTATTTCTGAGAAACTTGTACTTGGGATCATGGCCTCTACCATCAGAAACATAGTAGTATGGCTTGTAACCTATAACTCTAACACAAGATCCAGATGAAGTAAAACCTAAAACAGTAGTAGTCTCCTTAACCAATATCTCCCACTTGACGATAAACAAGAGCATGTTATTTCTACTAAAGAAACTCGAGTCCTCGCATTTGACAATAGTGTGGTAGGCGCGTATTTAGCTAATTACGTGGGGTCGTGGGCTTAAGTTAAGTACGTGGTGGCGTCAACTTAAATATACAAGATGAGTTTTATCAAGAAATCAGACAAGAGGGAGATAGAAGTATATAGAACTCTAGGACATCATGATAATATTTGTGAGTTGTTGAGCGTGGAGGATGAGACTCTTGTCTTAAAGAAGTACAACATTAGTCTTCAGGATGCGGTTATGAAAGGTAAAGAGTTAGATAACAAGAAGATAATTAGAAATATCAGTGATGGAATAAGACATATGCACAGGCTGAAGATAGCTCACAATGATCTAACTCCTCAGAACATTATGTTAGATGACCAAGGTAATGCTGTAATAATAGACCTTGACTCTGCGTGTGAGTTTGGTGAAATACAACATAAGCCTGGTCTTAGTCCATGGTGTAGATATAGTAGAACATCAGAACCTGACAATGACATCTACTCTATCTCAAGAATATCATTGTTTCTCATCTTAGGAGCTGAATCTTTGGACTCTTTCTATGGAGTTTTAGGTAAAAACACTAAAGATGGAGTAGAAGTTCCAGAGTGGTACAGGAATGTATTGAATCATGATAGTGATCTGTGGACTCATAGAGACTGGAAGTAGTATACATCTTGGCTTTTAAAAGTTAAGGATGACTAGATTACTAAAATCTCATAGAATAATGGATGTAGATGACAGAGAGGTTCACTATCTAAATTTTACTGAAGATGGTACCTGGTTCACGTGTAGATCTGATAAATTTACTAATCTTGAGGACCTGACTAGTTGTAGAAAGCTTGACTTGGACATTCTCATGCCTTCTAAGCTTGATCGTAAAGTAAACTATTCAGATAAAAATCTGTTGAGAAAGAAGTATTATGTTAAGTATTTTGATATAAGTCTTCTAGGATATTCAGATGATCCCAGGTCAGCTTTTGATAGTGAGATAGATGCTTATGAGAAGATCTCAAGAAATCCTCACAAGAATATATGTAAGTACTATGGTTGCTTAGAGTCAGATCCTGGATACATGAACAATAAGATAGTTGGTATAGTGCTAGAGAGGTACAACATAACACTGAAACAAGCAGTAGAGAAGAGTTTACTTCAAGATAAAGACAAGATAGTACATGGTTTAGAATCAGCTATCAAACATCTACACTCTATAGATATAGTTCACGGTGATATTAATCCTAATAATATAATGGTTAGTAACGATGGTGAACCTATAGTTATAGACTTTGATAGTTCAAGTACTAAATCTCCCAAAGGAGGATCAGAAGGATGGATATCTGATAAATACAACAAGAGTAGAGACGATGACTACTACTCTCTAAGACTAATCAAAGAATATATAAACAAGCAATGAGGCGCCACCACGTACTAAACACCAGCCTACGACCCCACGTACTTAGACTAATACGCGTTGGCTCCTATTAGTCTTGGTCTCGTGTTGGCGCACATGATGACTTTTAAAAGATGTTGCTACTATTATACC
>JANBTS010000085.1:0-40284 GCA_027578955.1 Coemansia sp. RSA 1250
CTGGCCGAGATCAAGGCGGATGACAAGCCAGCTGAAGAGCCCAAACCAGCAGCACAGGAAGCTGCAGAGCCGGTTTCTGATACCAAGGCTGACGATAAACCTGCTTTCGAGGAGCCCAAGCCCTCAAGCAATGGGACTGCAGCTCCATCGGCAGCTCAATCAGATATCCAAGCTGCTTCCGAAACCAGTGATGCCAAGCAATCGCGCACCAGCACCTCTGAAAGCGTGGAGCGTAAAAAGCACCGTGGAATCATGGGCTTTTTCAAACGTATGTTTTTCTAATTTTTTCTTTAATGTTGTGACGTCACCAAAAAAGCTTGTGATGAAAATGGAAGGAATTTTTATCCTTTGATCTAAAGGCAATTTTTTTTTCTAGAAGATTTTATAGGTTCTTTTAGCCTTGGAGTTTAGTAAGGGTTGTACCAAAAATTGGAAAAAGCCACACTTTCAACCCTTGCATAATTCAATACTTTCTCTCTCTCTCGCTCTTTTTCCCTGGATATATTTTTTTTTTACAAGAATGTATAAAAGTTTGGATACCAAGCAGCAGAATGTAAAGAGATGGCGGATAACAGCAGGAGTTCTACTAGCTCTCAGCCTGCTAGTACTACTATACAGGGGTAGCTCGTATAGTCCAACGGTAGAAGTAAAGGAAAGCAAGGTGCTTGTGGAGCTGTTCGTCATGTCGCGGTGTCCGGATGCCATCAAGGTAGAACGAGTGTTTGATGGAGTAGTTCCCCAAGTGTACTCTATAATGGACCTGCAGTTGAACTTTATCGGGCAGCTAGATCCTCACTCCACCTACGGCGTGAAATGTAAGCACGGGAATGATGAGTGTCGGGGCAACATCGACCAGCTGTGTGCGCTGGCACATAACAAGGACTTGGCGATGTTTTGGCAGTTCCTTAGTTGTCTCAACAAGAACCCTCGGATGATTGGGAGGGGCGAGGAGGCATTGAAGTGTGCTAGTTTGGCAGGGCTGGATAGCGCCTTCTATACTTGCGTTTCTAGTGGCGAGGGCCGGCAGCTGCTTGAGCAGTCGGTGGAGAATTCGCAGTTTATTGGGGTCAACACGAGTGCCACAGTGTTTATTAATGGCAAGCCGCGGTGTGTCGAGGATGCCGGGTGGAGAGAGTGTCCTGGCGGCCATAATCCTTCCGACTTTATTAGAGATATCTGTGCGGCTTACAAGGGTTCCCGTCCATCAATTTGCTCTGAATACCCGCCTTCTCGTAAATAAATCATTTACCGCATGTCTTTGGGCTTGGCTACTGACCGCAGCTTATGATGCTTCATCTCCTCGAGTAACTGAGACATGACGCCTGGGTCCCGATGAGGTGGTTTGGGCTGCGCAGGCTTATTTGTGTCTTTTCGGCTCTGCCCATTTGCTGTCCTTGGCATATCGCTAATCCTCGACGCCGACGAATCATTAGAGGCTCTCCGAACCTGCGAAACTGAGCCAGTCTCACGAATGCTCCGCATACCCAGCGGCCTTCGAGTTCTCAAAGCCGCACTGGCAGCTGCAGCACTGGCAGCGCTCTTATGCGCAGCATTAAGAGAATCCAGGCTGGGAGGAAGCGGGGGAGCAGGGGGGAGCGAGGCATTCTTGGGAGGTTCTGAGGACACGGGCGTTGGTAGCTGCGAGCCAAACCGGGCCTTAATAAGCCTTAAAATGACATCGTCAGAGGACTGCCGAGGCAGCTGCTCCAAATCACCGCCATAAACCGATCTCAAGTCATCGTCGTTGAGCTCGTCTGGAAGCAGCGATGCGATGATTTTCTTTAGGCGATGCAGCTCCCGCTCCACTTTCTCCAGCCGATTGCGCTCCACTGACGTACCTGTTGAGGCGGTGTCGATATTCAAGCCACTATTTGGGGAGTCGATTGCTGCTGTTGTGGTAGCTGTGGCTGCCAGTGCCGCCGTCGATACTGCTGTGCTTGAGCTCCGTGAAGATAAGCCCTGCGTTGGCTTTGCCGACACCAGCGATGCGTTGGAAGGACGGTGTCTCTTGGGCGTTTCAATCTTCGGCACCACGGGCAGCCGCTGCTCTTCCTCACGCTTCCGCTTAACCGCTGATGCCGGCCGAGGCAGCGCACTGTCAATTTCGCTTACCGGAGATAGCCCATTTGCATCTTCCAATGCTAGCGTATCCACGGTGGCTGCCAGATGTGTCCTATCCGACATGACCGAGCTGGAACGTATCGGAGATGACGAGCGACTGCTTATGCGATACGAGGCACTGGGCTGCATGTGGCTTCGTGAAGGTCGTGGTCGGTGCTTTAGAGCTCCTGTAAGAGGTGCGCTTTTCCGTTTACGCTGGGGGTTTTCGGGTTTGGCGAATCTGCTCTCTGGCTCATGTTTATCTAAGCTGGCTGTGAACAGCCGCTGTGACTCCTTTTCTGCCGAAGACCGTGCCCGCTCAAACAGCCCGTTTATTGCTGAGAATAAAAAGAACCCTCGCCCCTCCTTGTTGCTCATTTTTGAAATTCAGCAGGTTTTTGTACAAATAAGAAAAATTAAATAGTAAACAAAAAGGATTTTTCGAGTTGTACGCAGCATTCAATAATTATCTCCATTGTTCAGTCTGCTATATATGCACAAGCTCGGTTGTTTTGCAAAAGGACCAATAAAGTATATTAGCACAAATAAGGTTCGCTCTAGATCAGTTCGAGTATGTTTCTTGGAAACGGATAAGCCGCCAAACCAGGTCTTCCATAATGGACAGTGTGGACCGGTACGGTCTGGGCTGCTCCGGTGCCTTTTCTGTTTTGGCCAGCGGCTCATCAGCGCTGTTGCGGTCAGCCTGGAAGCTGTTGTGCTCGTCTTCTGGCCAGTCGCTGGGATTGATCGGTGATGTCGGTGCTTCCGACAGCTGCCTTCCGACAGAGCAGGATGAGTTGCCTGAAGCAGGCCTGCTGTTGAGCACAGGGCTGTCCACCACTGCTGCTGTCGTGCTTTGTGTCGGGCTGCTTACCAGCAGCGTGTCTGACGCAATTGCAGGCAGCCACGACCTGCGCTCATGCTCATACTCCACCTGCGTTTTGCCCAGCCACTCCAGCATCTGCTTTGCCCGACGATTGAGCTCATGCAGGCTGGACTTGCTGTGAGGATACCGGATGCGGCACATGGACTCGCGCTCGGTTGACGAGTACATGGGCTGGCCGCTGGAGTTGAGCAGGTGAGAAGGCACCATAAACGTGTTGCCGTTGACATCGCTCATTTCCTGCGGAGGGAAGTTGTGCCGTGGATGCCGCTGCAGGCTGTGCTTGTCGTCCGATGCTTCGTTGTCCTCATCGTCCGTGCTGCCCTTTCCCTTGCCGTCAGCCAGCGCGCCCGAGTTGCTGGCTGCCCGGCTGCCGCGCTGCGACGCAAACTGCAGGTTTTCTGCTGTGTCGAACCCAAACGTGCCGCTCCTGCTGCTGAGAAACGGCGAGTTGCTGGCCGAGACCGCCATCCGCTGGTGCTTTGCACTGCCGCTGTGCCTGCCGGGGTTTCCGCGTTTCCGCTTGCCGGCCTGCCCGCTTCCTCGAGCGCTCTGCTTCGCGTCGTCATATCCGTAAAGCAGCGACTGCAGGGACGGCGACGGCGATCGTGAAGACGAGGCGGGCTGGGGAGACCCGGGGGCGCTCTTACCGCGTCGCTGCTGGGCAGAGCCGCCCTCAAAGCCAAACGAGGAATCAGCAGCACGGGCAGACAAGGGCGTGTTTTCGTCATCAGCAGAGTCGCTGCATACGCGCTTGACCACCGTAGAGATGGAGCGGTTGCGCGACTTTGGCGTGCGCGCCTTCCCTCTGCGGGGCGTTTCAGGCTTTGCGCCCATCATCTGAGCTACCACGTCCTCGGCAGATTCGCTCTCGTTGCCCTCCTCTTCCTTGACGTCACCGTCGTCTCCGGAGCTGTTTCTGGCCGCTGCCTGGCCCCCTGTTTTGCGCCGCTTGCCACGGGCACCGCCATTGCTGTTGCCAGATTCCGCGGAACGCTTCGCCTGCCCGTGCGTGCCGTTGGCCGAGCTGGCTCCCCGCCGCCTGCCTTTGGGCCGCTTGTCGTTGCCATTGGCTGCACCGTCATATTCGTTGCTGCTCTCTTCGCCCTCGCTGTCCTCATTCTGCTGCTGTCGTCGAGGTCTTCCGCCCTTGCGGCCAGCCCTTGAGGCTGCTGAATCGCTCTGCTTGGCTGTCTTTTTGCCCGGTGCTTTGCGGCTATTGCGGCCGCGGCCCTTGGGAGACTTTTCTGCTGCGGTTGCTGTCGCTACCGAGGCAGCAATGGCCGCTGCCGCTGCAGCAGACCGGTACTCTTCGCGTGCAGACATTTTCGCCACGGCCATCACGGCCGATCGCCGCATCATCGTCGAAGTGCCCATGGCGCTGGCCTCGGCAAGCACAATTGTGCGCGGGCGTGAGTTTATATAGGGGTGATCTTCCGGACGGCATTTTTCGCAGTAGTACTTGTCGGGCACATGCGTCTCGTCGCGGATCCCCATGCACAGCGTGTGCTGCCACACCTGGCATATCTCGCACTGGATCATCAGCTCCCCGTCGTTCCGCTCACCGCATACGCAGCGCACCATGCCCTCGTCCTCTTCGTCCTCTTCGTCGTCCTCGTCGCCGCCTTCGTCCTCGTCGTCGTTTCCCTCGCCATCCGCGCTTTCCCCCGCAACGTCGTCGCCTTCTTGCGAATCCCCTGAGCGCTTATTTTTGGGCTGCCCGCTGGGTGCCTTTGTGCTGCCGCTATCGCTACTCCGCCCGGACTTTGCTTCTTTATCTGCTGCCGCAACCGCCGTGCAGGCCTGCGGCAGCAGGGCGCGTTCAGCACACGGCCTGCTGCGCTCTGCTATGTGCGTATCCGTGGCTTTACAAGCTATGCTGGATTGTTTATCGGAGAAAAAGCGACGCTTAAAGTCATTGGCCGCCTGGAGATATAGCGTCTGGCTGATAAGCCGAAGGCGAAGGCATAGCGCGTCCAGCGACTGCTTGTCCTCGGCTGAGGGCAAATGAAGGCTTAGAGCTCCACTATAAGAACTGTACATGCACCCGTCCAGCCTTCGCATCGGGCAAAACTTTATTCAGCTTGGTCGTTGCTCCCCTTTGTGGATATATGGGCTCTAAGAAGAAGAAAGATATAGGCGCATACACGTAGAGGTTGGGACTAGTCGATTTAAAACACACGTCGTCCGCCAACTGACGTTTCTTGCAACTATAAAAGAACAAAAATATAGCGTGTGGCACCTGAAGAAAAAAGAAAGAGAAAGAAAGGGGGTGTGTGTTTTCAAACAAAAAAAAATTGGATCAGCTAATTAAACACGTTCTACCGCATGCGTCTAATAAGGGGACGGAGGCGGAACCAGTAGTAGCCCAAGGCAGCAGCAGCACCGCCCAAATGGCCAGCACCGTCGACTTTGGAGGACTTGTAGCTCATCAAACGCCACATATCCCAGCCAATAAAGCCCACAGTTGCCAGCCAAGCAGGCACCGGCACAACAAAAAACAGCTGCAACGTAGCTGTCGGATACAAGCACGCAAACAGCGTCGTCACGCCCACCACCGACGTGGATGCTCCCAGGGACGGCTGCGCAACCCCCGAGTAGTCGTTCTTCAGCACCGGCAGCGCAATGCCGCGTACCAGCGCACTAATAAGGTTTCCGCAAGCCGCCGCGCCCAGATAAAACGCCATGAATCTTCTGGCGCCCAGAATCCTTGCTATGTCTTTGCCAAACGTATGCAGCATAAACATGTTGAAGAACAGGTGCATGGGCTCGATGTGGGAGAATGCTGGGGTGAGGATGGTCCAGAGCCGGCCCTCCTGGATGTTCGTCCACATCGTGGTAAAGTTCTTGATCATCCATAAGCGCAACGAGCCATCGCCCAGCGACTTTTGCCGGCTGTTTGCGGATTGCCACATGAGAAACACCACGCCGTTGGCGGCTATGATCCCGTAGACCAGCGCGTCTGGCGATACTGGCTTACGGGGGGCTGATTTGTTCTGGTACGTGTTGCCGCGTCGCGATCCGTAGTCTGCCTTTGTGTACTGCTCCCATCTTGCATTGCGCATTTGCCTGTGTAGCTCATAGAGTCTCTTTGGCCGAGGTTGTGTGGTTTGTCGAAGCAGCGTCGACAGTCTGCGGGTTTGGGCTCTGGTGATCGCCAGCTGAAGCTGATCTATGCAGGCGCTGTCCAGATAGCCTCGTGGAGCTCGAAATAGCCCTGCAGAGGCCTTCTGAAAGGGCAGCGTGGTTCCCCTCGCACTACGTAACATAAACATCAAAATGAAGAAGAAAGATAAAGAACTACCCTGATCCGAACGATTTTCAATTAGGAAATGGCGTCAGCTCGTACGGCTCACAAGGAACCGTAAAAAAAAATTTTTTTCCCATTCTCAGCTTCCCAAAATAAACAGAAAGGATGCGCATTCTAACAAGCGCCGCGTTTGCTGTACTCTACCTATCTTTGCTTCTGCTTATTTCAACGCCATCCAGAGCATCAATACAAATCCCATTTCGTAACATGTCAGCCAACGAGGAACGTTCATTTATTGCCGTCAAGCCCGACGGAGTGGAGCGCGGCCTGGTGGGAGAGATCCTGCGCCGGTTCGAGTCCCGCGGATTCAAGATCCTGGCTCTGCAGCTTATCCACCCCTCCAAGGAGCTTCTCGCGGAGCACTACGGGGACTTGTCGAGCAAGCCGTTTTTCCCCAAGCTCCTGGCCTACATGCAGTCCGGCCCCGTTGCCGCCTTTGTTATCCAGGGCAAGGGTGCGGTGAAGATTGGCCGTGCCATGCTGGGCGCCACCAACCCCCAGGACTCGGCTCCCGGAACTATCCGTGCTGACTTTGCCCTGGATATCGGCAAGAACGTGTGCCACGGCTCGGACTCCGTTGAGTCGGCTGAGCGCGAAATCGCCCTGTGGTTCCCTAACGGCGTGAAGTCCTACACTCGCTCGGTGGATGCTCTCATCTACGAGTAAATTTTTTTTTTGTGATCCATAATACAGATTGATCAAGGCCTTAAGCCATAAGCGTGTGTGGAAAATAGTGCAGATCTAAAAATCTGTAAAGGTTTTTTTTTTTCTCTTGGTTAGCGGGACCATGGCAGACGAGCATTACACAGAGGAGCAGGCTAACGAGATCGAGATTCTGCAGTCGATCTACCCGACAGAGTTCACTCAGCATTCCGCCAACAACTTTACCATCGCTATCCTGGTCGACGAGGAGGATGTCCGCCACTGCACTCTAAACCTCACCATCGAATACACTCCCAAATACCCCGATGAGCCGCCGCACTTTACAATAGACTTGGCCGACTCTCCCGAAGCCGTCGACAAACTCGACGCCCACTTGTCCCCGGAAGACCTGCAAGCCCTCTCAGAGCAAACGCAAACCATCTGCGAGGAAAGCCTGGGCATGGCGATGGTCTTCAGCATGGCCACAAACCTGAAGGAAATCGCAGCCCAGAGGCTTGTCGAGATCACCAAGGAGCTGAAGCGCCAGGAGGATGCTCGGATTCAAAAGGAGATCGAAAAGGAGCAGGAGAAGTTTATCGGTACTTTGGTTACTCGCGAGGTGTTTATGGAATGGAGGGCAAGGTTTGATAAGGAGATGGCTCAGGGTGCAAGGGACGAGAAGGATGTGGCTAGTAGGCGGCCCAAAGTGGAGGGCAAGCTGACTGGTCGCCAGCTGTTTGAGCAGAACAAGGACCTGGCCAATTCTGACTCCAAGTTCTTTACTGATGACGATGTTGCTGTCGATACTCGCTCATACCAATCAGTAGCATGATTCTTCTTTTTTTTTTCACGTGAAAAATAAAGCTTTCCTTTCTTCACTTTATTTTTGTACTCTATTTTTTTGTATTACTAGGAGGTTCATAAATTCAAGCCTATGGACATAGCTGCAGAAGAGCAAAAGCCATCGGGTCGAGCAACCCGAGTGGTCAAACGCAAGGGCGAGCTGCTCACGGAGAGCGAGAAAAAGGCCAACCACATTGCATCGGAGCAAAAGCGCAGGCAGAATATCCGCTCAGGCTACGACCAACTCATACAGATCGTGCCAACCCTAACGCCCTCTCAGCGCAGCGAAGCCCTTATTCTGCAAAAAACCGTAGAATACATCCGCTATCTAATCATGGAGCGAGAAATCCTGGAGGGCCAGATCAAGGAGGCCAAGGGAGCGTGAGAAAGCGGCGTGGCGTCAGATTTCTATGCCGAGTCTTTTGGCAAACCCGTAAATGTGGTCAGCCGAAACATAAAGCTCAAACTTCAAAACCCGCAAGAGAGCCTTTTCCATGGCCAGAATCTCCTTGTGTCTGAACAGCCCTCCGGTAGCCATAACCAGCAGCTTTACTTTGACTGCCTGGTCCGACCAATATTTTTCTGCCAACAATAAAGCTGCCAGGAATATTCGATACGGCGTGTCTGCCTTTGTTTTAGCCGTCTGCGGTAATCTTTTACTTAGTCTCTCAACATATATCAGTGATGTCACCACCACCACCGGCGTTATCTTTAGAGATTGTGCCACGCTGCATATGAATGTTTCGAGGGTAGGGAGGATTTTTGGTCGTAAATGCATGGAAAAGTTGCTCTTCAGGTTGGATGTCAAGGTGGGTTCGGCATTGCCGGTGGTCTGTAGAAACTCTCGGACGGAGCTTGCTGCTGTGTTTAGTAGGGATTCCGTGTCGGTGGATAGCTTGAGTGTTCCAGGAACTGCTATTGCTGTGGACATTTTTTATAGGATGGGAAAGAAATGAAATGAAATGAAGAAAGAGCCTCTTTGGACAAGAAGATTTTGTAGTGTTCCTTTCTTCAGCCACAATGGGTATCTTTTTGGGGGGGATTATAAATGTCTATTACCTTCACAGTGGAAGTTGAAAAGGTCTTTTTTGCTTCAAAATAAGTGGGACAAACAAAGCATTTGCCGAAACGGGATAAAAGCATCTCATTGTCCATTTTAACCCCCATCCCGTCTTCACATCAATATTGTTCATAGAGCTTCTATATGCTCAAACTTCACACAGAAGCAACAGTAAATCACTTACATTAATTGAGTGCTTTTTAGAGTTGCCTAGCAGCCCAAAAAAAAATGCGCTTGAACACTTGCAGATTTTGCTGCAAGAGAACCAAATCTTATCCATCGCCCCCAAAAAAATTTAATCAAGATATTTTCTCTTCTTTTTTTTTCATTTTTTCTTTCTGCATTTTAGCTAATGGCCAAAAAAGAACACGAAACAGCAAAGGAAGCAGCTAGCACGCAGCCGGCAGCTTCAGAATCCGCAGAGCCAAAGAAGAAGCGCTCCGAGTACGGCGTTTGGATCGGCAACCTGCCCTATTCAGTGACCAAAGAGGATCTCACCGAGTTCTTCAAGTCGTGTGATGGGCCGATAACCCGGATAAACCTGCCCAAGAAGAACGGCAAAACGCGAGGCTTTGCCTACGTGGACTTTGAAACCGAAGCCGCCCTGCAAATCGCGCTATCCTTGTCGGAGCAAAAGCTGGATGGCCGCCATGTCCTCATCAAAGACGCCAACGACTATAACAAAACCGGCATGCCTTCGCGAGCAACCAAATCGGAGTCTGTTGGATCCAAAAAACGGAGCGCCAACCCGCCCTCACCGTCCCTGTTCGTGGGCAACCTGAGCTATGAGACGAAAAAGGCTGAGCTCAAGGCCGTTTTCAAGCCGTTCGGGGAGCTGGTTGGCGTTCGTGTGGCTACTTTTGAGGACAACCCTGAAAAGTGCAAGGGCTTTGCGTATATTGATTTCAAGTACACGGACGATGCTACCAAGGCCATGAAGGCCCCGCAGGTCCGCCAGATAGGCGGCCGTAAGGCCCGTATCGAGTATGCGGGCGAGGATGCTACGCGGAAGGGCCGGCCTTGGGAATTCGACCCGGTTACCAAAAACTCGTACAATTCGCTTCGGGCCCCCAAGCCTGAGGATGAGCAGGCGGCTAAGCGGGTGCGTAAGCTGGATACCGACAATATGGCCGAAACCAAATTGCAGGGCTTGCCGGTGGCATTTGAAGGCCAAAAGATCACTTTTGGCGATTAGTTTGCCCAGCATCGCGGGGGCTTGGCGTATATGCTTTCAGGATACTTTATTTCGCTTAGCTCGTATGTATGGCATATTTGTGGCCGGTTCTGGGTAGAACGGGTTATTCCAACCAGTAGCAATATGTTGAATGCCAGCGAAACCAGCACAGCTATATTCAGCGCCTTGATGATTGCCCACATTTAAAATACAAGAAGAAAA
The DNA here is from genome assembly GCA_027578955.1 of Coemansia sp. RSA 1250. Lineage (NCBI taxonomy): Eukaryota > Fungi > Kickxellomycota > Kickxellomycetes > Kickxellales > Kickxellaceae > Coemansia > Coemansia sp. RSA 1250. The sequence continues at coordinate 10,235 of JANBTS010000085.1, forward strand.
ACTTTTTTTTAGCTATACATTTGAGGGGTTTCCTATATACAGATTGTGGCGTCCACTTGAATGTAGAAAAAAAGGGGGAGCACTTAAACACTGTGCATATGGACGGTACTTTTTGGAGGGGTGTAGGCTGGTGGTGGTGGCTCGTACTCTGGCAACTCGGACTCCTGGCCGTACCTGCGCCCTGCCCCTGCCGAATTGCTCGGGCTGGATGTGCTGCCATTCCTACGGCTTGTTTGCCTAGGCCGCAAACGCTCCTTGATACGGTCACGAATAGCCATCTGTACCACCCGTGCTCGCGAGCTGAAAGCAACCACCACAACCATTACAAATATCACCGCCCCTATTACTATTGCCGCTATACTTTTAACATCCGCCATTAATAAAAGAGCTGAAAGGCTTCAAAGTGCTGTAAATTTTTTTTTTTTTTCGTAAAACATGGAAAGAGAAAGGCTGCATCCGGAAAACAAACCCCCCTTTTTGAGCCAAATGTCAGAAAGAGCATTTGGCTAAAAGCGTGATGTCATGGGTTCTTTCTTCTCAGAACTTGCTTTTATGGATCATTCAGATCACCAGAAAAAAAAACAGTTGAACATTAATGATGTGTCAATGGCATTATTGTGGCTGAGCAAGGTGTCGATTTCTCCGCAACCCAGGTTCTCTCTTTTTCTTTTTTTGTATTTTACTACTTTACTTCTCATATTAATCTGCGGTTTCAGAATAAAGGGTATGGACAAGGACAGATTTCGTGAGCTTCTACAGTCATTCGAGCAGCTGTCTGTGAAGCCGGAAGCCGGAAGAGATCCCGAACTTGACGACATTTCCTTTCTGCCCGAGCCAAAACTCCGACGTGTTTCAAGCAGTGCCTCAGTAGAACCGTGCGATATAAGCAGTCTAGTAGAGGCCGCGCGGGACCTCGGGGCCTCGTTTCCCGAGCTACAGTCAACACATCCTCTGCCAGACCACCAAGCCTTTCAAGCCAACGATGCGCTACAGGCAATCGCCAGCGGGCCATGCGGTAGGCGGGCAGAGGAGATGCGAGCTCAGCAGCAGCTGCATACTGCGTCTCGGTTTCGGCTGGTTGCCGGGCTAATGGCGCAGCTGTGGTTTCAAGCCGACTCGGTTTCTCGTGACAAGATGGCCGGCAAAGGCGTGCGCGCAAAGATGGCCGCATTCAAGGACGACTTGCTGGCGATATGCTCGGCGAGTTTGGTGGAGGCAGGGCAGGTGGAAGCCCAGGCCCAAGAAGCTGCTCCCGAGCTCCCTGCTACTCCAGATGAATCCACGCCCTCAAGATCCAGCACAGCAGACCGCGCCTTATCCACAGACTCGGCGTCCTGCTTGATCGATAAGTCGTGCTCCTTGGAGCCCGAGGATATAGCACTGGGCGCACGCATATCCCGATTTGCAAGCATATGGCCAGCCATTACTACCGATGCCTGGGTGCTGCGCACAGTGGCTGATGGCCTTCGCTTTGACTTTGCAGCCGAGCCCGAAAGCGCAGACGTGGCGGATCCCGAGTACGCTTTGGAAGAAAGCACAGCTATTGAAAAAGTGATTCGGTGGGATCTGGGAGACAAGGTCATTGAGGAGATCCCGTACAGACCCGAACTGCTAGTATCCCACATGTACACTCTGCCCATCGGCGGCCGTCTCAAAGCGCTGGTAGAGTTCCGGGTGCTCAACAAGTTCCTTGAAGCCGGCAGCATCGAGGTCAAAGAAACGCCATCGCTGGCGTCTTTGCTCCGCAAAAACGACTGGATCACTCGGATAAACATAAAGTGCGCCTATCCGTCGGTGCCAATTCACCCGGATCACCGAAAATACCTTGTGTTCAAGTATGATGGCCGGTACTACCAGTACCGTGCATTGCCGTTTGGCATTTCGGTGGCGTCGAGGGCGTTTACGCGGCTGTTGCAGGCGGCATTACAGCCGCTACGCGATGAAGGGTTCCGCATTACCACGCATATCGATGAGCTCTGTCTGGTGCATAGCTCATATCCCGCGTTGGCCGAGCAAACACAGCGCCTATGCCGCCATCTAACAGCCCTGGGGTTTCTGATCAACACCAATACCTCGGATCTGGTGCCCCAGCAGAACCAGCGGTTCTTGGGCTTTGTGTTCAACACAATCGAAGGCACTGTTCAGTTTCCCCGGGACCAGATCAAAAAGGTGCGGCGTGCCGCTCACAATAGCCGCTCGTCAGCGGTTACGGCTAAGCAGCTGGCAGCACTACTGGGAAAGATACGTTCGATCATGCCCGCAGTAGGACCAGAGCCACGGTATATCAGGGAGATCGAGGGGTGCTTGGAGGCTGCCATTACCGCGCCGGATGCCTGGGACAGCCAGGTCTGCCTGTCTGCTGCAGCTCTGGGCCAGATCAACTGGCTATGTGAAACCATTTTAACCAAAAAATCCATGCTGTTGGATGCATAAATTGGCTTTCCATTTTTATAGTGGCCGGTGGTTTATTTTGCTGATGTCCAACTGAAGTTGGCGAAAATATATATCTGGCTGGTGGGGTGCAGGGCTCTGACTTGGTAGAGTGTGAAATAGCGGTATGGATTGCTGCTGTAAGCGGGTATCATGGCCAGAAGCAGCTAAAGGCCTGGTTGATAGAGAATAAGCGCGTTCCAAATACTGTTGCTGATGCAAAGCTAGTGGCTGGGCTAATGTTTGGCTGGCATTCGCGGAGCCAAGTGCTGATGTTACAACGCCCGGATATGCAGTCAACGGAATAGGCAATGGCTGCTGAACCACGCCATGGCCCAAGGCAGCTGTGCCGAGGCTCGCAGGCACTTGCGAAATCGCATGCGACGGCCAAGCAGACTGCTGCGTATAGTTTACTGAGGTAGACATACCCGAAGTAACAGCCTCACTTAAGGCGGATTCGTATGAGCGCGTAGCCGTCTGCTGCCGCTCGTGTGGCAAACTATCGGTGCGCGGTCTAATTGCCACGTACTTTTGTGCACCATTTCTTGCATGCTCTCTGTCATTCTCCGGCGGCTCCGGCGGCTCCGGCGATTCGCCAAACAGCTCGCTCTCATAGGCCTTTTTCTTGTTCCTCCTTACCTCTGCCATCCGTGCTCTGTTCATTGCCCGTCTACGTGCTCGCTCCTCCTCCGTCTCATTTCGCCGTCGTTCAACTCCACGTACCCGGCTTTTATACCTTCTTTGCTCCCGCTCTGCCTCGCTTTCATTAAGGCGCCGCTGTGCTGCACGTATCCGCTCGGACTCTAGCCGTCTTCTACGTTCTTCTTCCGTTTCCTTTTGTCGTCGCAAACTTATTCGTACTCGATTACGTTCTCTTCGTGCTTGCTCTTTACTAGACATCAAAGTGAGAAGCAGATTCTCATTGCCAAAAGGACAAAAATGAGTAAATCGTTAAAAGAAAAACTTTTTGGGGGAGGGAGAGTTAAAGTCTTTCCCGGTCGCAGCCATCCTTTTTAATTGTCCGCGTATCGTAAAAAAAATCGCCTGAAGTCGGAGAAAATAAAGAGAAGATGAAAGATAGCGCCAATTTTTTGTTAGTTAACGGCCCGTGCGCGCAAAAAAAAAAAAATCAGCACATGACCAACTGACAAGAAAAAAAAAGCCTAATTAAAGGATTAGAATCACCTAGATGGATCGCAGATGACAAGTACCCGGAGCTTGGTACGTTGGATGGGATGTAGTAGTATCTCGCCTATATGGTCAAAGTTTACATGCGGTGCATAGCTATATAGCTCAACTACCGAGTAGTTGGAATCAGCAGGAACAACGCGACGGATATCGAGCGACGATGGCACGACCAACAGAGTGCGCTCAAAATGGCCTGATGTAGTTTGCTTGGCTAAAATGCTGCCTGACGCTGCTGTCTGCGCCTGTTTACAGCTTACATGTACCGATTGCGAAAGCTTTTCTTGGACACTGCTGTCTTCCACCGATATAAGATCATGAATCTCGGCCTGTGCTTGCCATTCGCTATGTGTAGGCTGAGCAAGCAAATGTCGAGGCGCCATAAAGGCTGCAAATGCAAATACTTTGGAAGTCACTTGCAAGCGGTGCTCTGTGTAATTTCCGTTGGCTGCCATGCACTCAATGTGGTCATTGCCGGTACCAAAGTGGCAGGTGATTCTGGGCAGCACAGATGTCTGCGAAACAAAATCGACTGCTGGTGTTACTCCTGCCTGATGCAGCACCCCGTATCCTGCAAAAATCGCCGCATTGAAAAGCACCCATAGCTTCCAGAAGTATGCTGGCACAACTCGATGGAATCTCCATGTGCATATGACGAGTGGCGCCATCATGGGGACCAGAAACCGCGGTTCCTGATGGGGCACCATGGACAGCAGCACGAGACCGGACCCTGCCGATAGCCCAGCAGCAATTAAAGTGCATTTCACGTCTGTCTGAGAACGCAAAGTCTTTATGAATGACCATAGTCTGGCTATTGCCAATACAGCCAACGGTCCAAATAGTACCGGGGTTGATACAACCAGATGGTTGTACCATGGGTGAATTCCATGCGTAGCCAAGTTGCCGCGATCGGAGTTATATAGCACATTGTTGAGCACGGTAAGCGTTAGAGTACCAGATACTTTGCCATTGACAAACTTTGCTGTCTGAAAGTAGACCGAATCGGCTATAACAATAGCAATAGCTGCCAATAACCCTCCGGCAGCCAGACAAACCGCCCCCTTATATGATTTTGCTCGAGCTAACAGCAATAAGGCAATTAAGCCCACAGGCAATGCAAACATAGGAAACGATACATGCGTAAATGTTCCTAATGTCAATGCCACGCCCAACCACCACGATACGCAGGCCAGTTTGCAAGCGGCAGTCTGTGCTTTTGCTTCTATTGCTGAAAGCAAGTCAAAGCAGATAGCCAAAGTTATCGACGCAAACGAGTTGGCAAATGTATGGGTATGAAACACTATCAAACAAGACGAGCTAGCCAGCAGCAGCCTGGTAGCTTGCAGCTGTGCTTTGGGATATAGTCTAGATATGGCCCTAACCACGCATATATCGATTAAAAGCGTAGCTAGTACCATAAACAGCCTGTTTGCATAAAACATTTGCTTCCCGGTAACTGGAATCGACCACCCGAGTTGTGCACATAACGCAGTCAGCAGTTTAAGCACTACCAAGGGAGTTCCGGTAAATAAATAGATTGGGACTATAGACCTGACCGGCGACGTTGGTGTGAACTCCCACGTGCGCAAAACATCGATTTGGAATATGTCGCCTGCTGCTATTTCGGGTCCTTGGAAGTACTCGTCTGGATGTATATATGCCGGGCTGACTGCTGCCAGGATACGAGCAGCTAACAGAATAATATACCAAAGCTTCCGATACCGCATTAGAGATACGAAGACGCGTGCAATTGTAAACTTTATAATAAGCTTTTATTTCATCGTGTTGTAGTACAACTCTGTAAGGGTAAAAACCACGTGTATAGTTTTTTCTTTTGTCACCTTGGAAAATTTTTAATGCTTTCACAAACACCAAATTTGCAAGACAGTGGCGATATAACGGTGCTTCGGATTAAGCGCAAACGGGACCAAGAGCCTCTAGAAGCACTGGTTATCCACCAGCAACAGCAACAGCAACAGCAGCGACGCAAAATATTCAAAGGGTTGGCCGGACATGGCAGCACAGACAGTCTGGCCAGCGAGTGGGAAAAGGCCAGCCCCACGTTGTTTGCCTTTGGAGAGACCATATCAGAAGCAGACTTTAGTGATGCAGCCAAGCGCCGGGCTCTACAAGCACGGCTTGCCCAGCTTTCCAAAAGCAAGCAGGAAGACACAAGCATGGACAAGCAAACTCCTGCTTCAGCATCGCCTGCTAGCACCAGCGACTCTCGGCAAACCACTTTTCGTGTGGTTGGGCGTCGAGAAATGTATTTAGAGGACGATATATCACAGACTCCCGCAAGCTCACGCAACCGCATTCCAGAGGTGATTTCTGCAGCCGAGCTGTATAAGCAAAAGCAGCGGGTTAAGATGCTGGACGCGGTTAATGAAGAGGAGTTTGACACTATGGCTAGAGCTTCCGAGCCAGATCCGTACGCTGAGGTGGCATTGGGCCCTGCAAAGGATAGCAAGGTTGCGGCATTGGACCCACGGACAGTTGATGAGCTGGTGCCTATAGTCAAAGACTACTTGTCTTTTGGACCAAAACAAGCCGAATATGTATATGATTTTTACTATATCCAGAAAACATATGCTGGTGTAGACCCTAATATTTTGTCTGCAGCCAATGTCGGCTCTGTTCTGTGGATCGATGATGTGAACGAGTTTCTTGCAGACAGCAGCAGCGAATACGGCGACGATGACGAGGACTCTAATGCCGAGGACTTCTACCGCAACGACTATCCTGACGAACCCGATTCAGACATTGGCATGTACTACTCGTCAGACGAACGTGAATCCATGCGAGTGAATGCTTACGATGAAGAGTACGACGATGAAATGTGGTAAATAAAGCTACTTCACAAATCAGCGCTGGTAACTTTAACTATGTCGATAGTTTTATGCAGTGACTTCCATTGCTCGTTAACGTTGTCCACTTTGGTCGCCAGTCTAACCACGGCTGCTTGTGATGTAGCCAGCGACTGCTGTGTCTCTCTAATGGTAGTGTCGAGAGATGCGGTCTGTTTGGCTGCGCGCATCAGTAAGTCTCGCAGCTCGCTTCCCCCCGAAACCTCGTGTGCCAGCGAACCCAGGTCACTGATGGTAGCTTGAGCGTGCTCACGAATATCCGACCGCGCTTCTTCAACTGCAGTGGGTTTCGGATTCATTATTTAAAACACATCCATTTATTTCTAAAGTTTCTCAATAATATTAAAAAAAAATCTGTTATATCCACTGGGTATGGGATGACGACAACAGATTAGTCATGTGGATTCTTAAAGTCAATACAAGCCTCTTTCTTCTTTGCTTTTATTTTTCTGCTTAAAAATGGCTAGCCCTAGTTCCAGCGATCATCTTTTTAGCCATGCTATAGACTACATGCATCATCTCGACGGCATTATCGGCAAGCTCACTGATGCGCAGTACACCCACGAGTCGCAAGCACTTCCCGGCAGCACTATCGGCAAGCATGTGCGCCATGTTCTAGACCATTTTAGTTTGTTGTACGCAAATATAGCCAGAACCGCTGAACCAAGCGATTCACAGCACCCACTAGGACCAGTTGACTACTCGCACCGTGAACGTAATCCTGCCACTGAAAGCACCGTTCTGGGCGGACAAGCAAGCATCAAGCAGATGATTTCAACTAGCAAACTTGTTCGAAAGCAGGTGATTGAAACGCCAACGTTTATAACAATAGTTGATGTAATGCCCGGAGGAGCACAAGCTAGTTTCTTGTCGACAGTTGACCGTGAGCTGTGGTTCTGTATCCACCATATGGTCCACCACAACGCCATTATAGCGTCATTGATGTTTGAGCTAGGTCTTGACCCGCCAACCGAGTTTGCCTACGCGCCGTCTACGATTAAACTTGCTCATGACCACGAGTAAAATTTTTGAAGATTATTTAATCAACTCGGCGTGGTAAACCAGCCTGAATGTTCCGAAATAATTATTACTGCTTCGGATATTGGAATATGCAAATATATGACGCCCAGAATATAAGAAAACCGGCTGCCTTCCATAAAAGGAAAGAACTGCTAAAGTTATTGTCAAAAGAGCAAATTTTTTAATGGCATTAGTCAAAACACAACAATGTATCGAATCTTGTGCTCATTTTACTCCATCATTCTAAAATTATTTAGCATGTATAATATGCAGCAACGACACGGGTCCATCTTGTTTATCTAACGCATGACTTGGCATCTCCACTTTCTGCACACCATCTGGCATGCATAGTGAGGTACCCAGTATCAATTATTGAATAAAATTGGCGGGGTTTAAATTCCAAAAGATTTCCATTGAAATTAAGCAAAGAAAACCCAACCTTATCATTCGTAATGACAGTACCCTCGTATTCTTTGGGCATTACAAGGTACCAGCTGTTCTGCGTACTTGTTGCTTCTATAGGCAGCTTTAATTTTGGCTGGAACTTTGGCGTTATTAATCTTCCCGGCGATGTAATCACCAAATGTTTTGCTGGCCCTAAACATTCGATTCTCGGCTTACCGTCATGCTTGCCTGCCAGCGACACAATATGGTCTTTATCTGTGGGCATGTTCCCCTTGGGCGCTTTGGTTGGTGCCATATTGTGCACTCGATTTGCCAATGCTTACGGTCGTAAAGCGGTACTAGTATACTCCAACTTGATTGCTATTTTGGCAGCCGTGCTGTTTGGTGTTGCCATAAATATTCCCATGTTTATTGTTGCTCGCTTTCTGTCGGGTGTAGCTCAGGGCTGTGCAAATGGAACGTTTTCTACTTACGTAGCCGAAACTACCACTCCTAAAGCGCGCGATATTCTGGGATCAACCATTCAAATGTCTATTAGTGCTGGCACTATGCTGGCACAGCTTGCATCTCTGGGCCTTACAAATCCTCCACTTTGGCGCGTTTTATTTGCCATCACTGGTGTTATTGCTCTAGCTCACATGCTACTTATGACTAGATGTGTAGAATCGCCTAAATGGCTATTGTCTAAAAACCGCCCTGATGAGGCACAGGATGCTCTGCAAAGGCTTCGCAAGTCTGCTGATTGCACCGATGAATTTAAAGCACTGATGCAAACTGTACAAGCTGAAATGGGACCCAACGCGTACAGTGCATCTATTCCCGACTTGCTGCTTGGTAAAACCCCCGATAATCTGCGGCATCAGTTGGTGCTAGCAATACTGTGCATGGTATTTCAGCAGATCAGTGGTATGAGTGGAGTGTCGTTCTACTCGACCAAACTGTTTGAGACAATCACCAATCCTCCAACGCATTACAATCCCAAGCCAAACCTGGCACAGATTTTAACTGGAATTTTATCTATTGTGGGCTTACTTGCGGCTGTAGCTGGAATGCTGCTTGCAGGTTACTTTGGAAGGCGTACATTAATGCTGTTTTCACATATCTCTATGGCTGTTTGCAGTGTGCTTATTTCGGTTGGCAGCATCAAAGAGTACAACATTATGGCCATCTGCATGGTATTTGTATTTTACGCAGTGTATTTGGTTGGTCCTGGACCTCTTCCTTGGGCTATTCCTGGAGAGCTAACTCCAATTTATGCTATATCGTCTTTGCTGGCCATAGCTGGGTTTACCGGCTATTCTGGCGTGTTTACTATTGGCATGGCGTTTTCACCGCTGCTTGACGCTCTTCAAGGATACACATTTATTATATTCGCAGCCACCAACACCGTTGCCGCTATTGCATTGTTCTTCCTGCTGCCAGAGACAAAAGGACGGTATATTCCAGATATGATCCGCACACATTCTGTCGGTCTACACAACGTTATGCAGTCAAAGTATCGCACAAGCGAGCTCAAGGTAGAAGATTAGATTTTTAGCAGAATTTAAAAACCAACAATGCATTTAATTAAACCCGTACTGATTTGGTTGATTAGTAAATAAACAAACGCAGCCCTGCATCGTTCTATGCATTGATCGGTTAACTGGTTACAGTAATCGATTTTTAAAATCACCACGTTAAATAATGTTCGAGCCCGTGTTAAAAAAAATGGTGGCTGACACAGAAAAGGTGTGGGTTTAGGTGATTCTTCGGCGTGCCCCTTGCGTCTTCATTACAAAACGCGAAAAAAAAATGGTATTCTTTTCTGCACATTAGATATCATATGAGGCTAAAGTGACAAAAGGCAACCATTGTTGAATAACAGAAAACATGTCGGCTGTAGAATGAGTATTTTACGCATTGACTCACTTTTTCTTTTGGCTTGTGGGAATAATAAACTTGTTTATGGAACAAGAAGATGAATGTTCATGTGGTCGTATAAACAGGTAAAGAGCGGATGTTTATTAAATGACACGGGCCCAAATGTGCAACTTTATTTGAACAGCGTGAATATATGACAGTTTCCCATGTTCGAATGGGTACACTTGCATTTATCGGAGATTGCCAAATGCAAAACTAAAATGGGCTCGGGGACGGGCTCACAAATTTATTTCCTCTATAAAAAAAGCTTACAATCATATTCACAAAACAAACTTATCTTCACATGTCTGTACCATCGCATTCGCTCGGAATTACCAGATACCAATTATTCTGTGTTTTGGCTGCATCATTGAGTAGCCTCAACTACGGATGGAATTATGGTGTGGTTAATTTGCCCGGAGATATAATCACAAAGTGTGATGCTGGACCCCAGTATTTCACCAACAAGTTCCCTTCGTGTATGCCTACCAGTGATACCATCTGGGGACTGGTAATAGGCGCGTTTCCTTTGGGAGCTCTGCTAGGAGCCATCTCATGCACGCATTTTGCCAACGCGTATGGCCGCCGGGCAGTTCTCATTTACTCCAACATCATATCCATTGTAGCAGCAGCTATATTGGGTACTGCGCTAAATATCCCTATGCTGATTACAGCCAGGTTTCTAGTGGGGATAGCTCAAGGATGTGCCAATGGCACATATAGCAATTATGTGGCCGAAATAACCACGCCTCGAGCCCGCAACACGTTGGGAACAGTCATCCAGTTGTCCATCTGCATGGGCACGATGCTCTCACAGCTGGTATCTCTTGGCCTTGTCAAACCTCCTCTCTGGCGAGTCCTATTTGCCACTACCGGAATGATATCCATTGTAAGCATCTGGTTGCTAACCAAATGTGTCGAGTCACCCAAATGGCTTATCTCCAAGCAACGGATTTATGAGGCACAGAATAACTTGCAGCGCTTGCGTAAATCTGCGGATTGCACCGTAGAGTTTGCCACATTGGTAGAAACTGTGCATGCCGAAATGGGTCCTCACTCGTATACGGCTACAGTGCCGGATTTGCTTCGTGGAAGAACTCCCAATAACCTAAGACATCAGCTATTGCTGGCTGTCTTGGGTATGTCGTTCCAGCAGTTGAGCGGGATAGGTGGTGTGTCGTTTTACTCGACCAGGCTATTCACTTCTATTGCTTCTGCTCCCTCTGCCGAATATACTTCCAAGCCTCAGCTGGCGCAGATCCTAACTGCTGTGGTGTCCACCGTAGGCACGGTAGCTGCTCTTGTGGGAGCCATCATGGCTGGATACTTTGGCCGCCGCTCGCTGCTGCTGTTCTCTCATGGTGCTATGGCTGTAAGCAGCCTGCTTATCGCCGTAGGCAGCGTTAAAGGCTACAACCTGCTGGCCATCACCATGGTGTTTATTTTCTATTGCGTGTATATTGTTGGTGCCGGCTCGTTGCCGTGGATTTTCCCTGGCGAAATGACCCCTATTTATGCTGTTTCGGCTATTGTAGCTGTCAGCGGAAGCATTGCTTATGCGTGTGTGTTTGTCGTTGGCATAGTCTTTCCTTTACTGATGAACGCCTGGAATGGCTATACTTTTTTGTTGTTTGCAGCTATTAATTTCATTGCCACCGTTTTGTTCTTCTTCCTGTTGCCTGAGACCAAAGACAAACAGGTATCCGAAATGATCCGTATCCACTCTGTGGGTATCCATAACGTAATGAAGCGCAAGTATCGTCAGGAGAATTAGCAAGGAATTAGCTTTCTTTTTTAAGCTTTATTAAACGCATCAAAGTCTGATGTCTAAAGGAGGTTTTGTTTTTACATGCCACCAACGCCCAGAGCACCCATTTCTGCCTGCTCTTTAGCGAACGTTTCAAAGTAGTTGTAAATGATGGTGACAGCAAGCAAAATACCCGTTCCCGAGCCAATGGCGCCCAGCAGATCTGCCGAAATAGACAGAATGCCAATGATGACACCGCCAACCGTTGCTGCAGTAGGAATAATGCGCTTCAGCTCCTTGTACATGGATGTGTCTCTGTATCCAGCTATAACAGTCTGCTGATCCTTCAATTCCTTGGCCACATCCCGGGGACCCGAGCCGCTAATGTCCAGCCAAGCACGCGACAGCAGAGCACATGCAGTCAGCATATAGGCCACGTAAAACACAAAGTGGATCGGATCCTTTAGTGTGTTGATAAACGAGCGTGGAGGCGTCATGTAGTACGTTAGGCCAGAAGTAGGGAAGAACTGCGACGATCCCTGATACGGCTCCCACACTCCAAACATCTTCACCAGCAGGTTGTCGGGGAACCGGCGGTACAGCAGCTGCGAGATCATAAATACGTTGGAAGCCAATGCTGACTGCAGCATGATCGGCATGTTTGACGTGTAAAACAGCTTGACCGGGTAAGCGGCACGGTGTCCACGGAACCGCATCGACTTTATCGGAATCTCCACCCGGAATCCTTGCAAGTAAATGACCACGGCAAATACCAGCACTGTAGCCACCAAGTTGGTCAGATTGGGCAGAGGCGAGCGAGTCAGGGCCTCGAACACTGCCTTGAACTTGTTAGACCGCACAAACAGCAAATGGAAGAAGGCAATAATTGCACCTTCAAACTCGGGACCCTTGCCGTTGTTGACAGTTAGCGGAGACAGCGACTTCCATACAATATCCTCGCAAATATTGGTGGCAATAAACAGATTAATTCCCGAACCCAGTCCATAACCCTTTTGCAGCATCTCGTCCAGCAAAATAACTATAACACCCGCAACAAAGAGCTGAATGATAAGCAGCAGGCAAATGCCAGCTCCCAGGCTCTTTGGGTCACCATATTGGCCAGTCATCACTGCTACGGTCGCCGAGCCAAACGTGATAAGCATGGCAAACAGCTTTTGCGCGCCCGAAAACAACGCCCGGTCTTCACGCAGCGAATAATCTACTGAAATTATCTGGGCACCAGCAAGCAACTGCATAATCATTCCTGACGTGATAATTGGCGTAATACCAAACTCCATAAGCGTACCACGGTTAGACGCAAGAATCACACGCATCCAGTACAGAGGATCCGAAGAATCTGACGACATGATACCGTAGAGAGGAACTTGCGAAAGCACCAGGAAAACAAGCAAGGTTATCACTGTCCACAAAACCTTTTGGTTGAACGCGACCTTGCGGTCGGGCGCAGCAACTTCGGGGATAATGGCCATAAATGGCCGAATGAGCGTCAAGAAGCGGAAGCCCATCTTTTACAAACTCGAAATTAGATGAGAAGAAAGTGTTTTGGACTCGATATGAGAATGCGCTCTTTTGTTGTTTAGTTTAGTTGCTGGCTTGATGCTATTGGCTCACAAAAAAACTTTATTACTGAACTGGTAGATTAAATTAACTTTATCACTCCGGTGTACCAAACTTGGTGCCAAAAACGTTGTCCCAGAAATCGCTGGTAATGCCAAAGCCAGCCTTGTAATCTTTATAGTGGTGACGTAGGTGGTAGGTCTTGAGCTGAGACAAATGCTTGTTTGACGAGGTACCGTGATGCAGCCAGTAATGGCATTCATCGTATAGCATGTATCCGGTAGTCAAGCCAGCCGCAACAGCATGGATCATCCCCGGGGTAAAGATGCAGCACAAGATACCCAAGATAATCAGTCCCAAAAAAGTCGATAGCGCCGGAGGCATGACTAGCCGCATAGGATCCATGGGCAAAAAGTGGTGCACGCCATGAAGCAAGAAGTGGATTCCTTGGGCCACTGTGCCTTCAGGAAGATTCTCGTCATAGTGAAAGATAAACCGATGGATGCTGTATTCCATCAGAGTCCATGAAACCAAGCCAAACATAAAGCCGACCAGCATAACGTTAGCTGGCTCATACTCGCTTCCCAGAACCAGCAGAGTCACCAAGATCGGAATCCAGTACATGGGAATTACCCACCATGGCGTTCTCGTAAACATCTCAAGAAACTTGTTCTCAAAAAACACAGCTGGCTGCGGCAAATGGCGTGCCTTGTGCACTTCTCTGAGATAAAATTCGTTGGTAAATCGCGAGTTCCACATTTGTATGACCAGCGGGCGGTGGATATCCAGAAACTTCTCCTCTTCTATACAGTCCATCTCATCTTTGCCCAGCTCGCTTGTGGGGTGATCTTGCCGCTCTTCAGATGTGATTTCGCCAATATAAAAGTCCTTTAATACCCGGTATGCCTGGATTGCATGCTTGTGGATGGTGGCGTCACGCATGACTTCAGTGATGTCTTGCCCAGCAAACTGCAGCAGCACATCAGACCCGCCTGGATGGTCGGTGTGAAAGGTTGTCAGGTCAAACACCTGGTTTCCGCGAATAACCCATAGGGACTTTACATTATCATGTTTTGCTACTTCTGCCCGCGAATACTCCCTCTGCTTACTGTCTGTTTGCGGGTCCATTATATTTGTTAATACGCCGAATAGTAAAAATAGAAAAAGGAAAAAGTAATAATTCTGGCCAAGAAAGACAAAAGCCCATAAAATCATGCGCAGGAAAAAAAGCAAAAGTTCCTGCTGGGGGATCAGCCCTAAAGCGGAACGAAAAAAAAAAACAAAGTTCCGCATGTAAAGTGCCTGGAAATTCCTAGGCCCAGACCAGCTGATCGGATAAAGCGTAATTAGATCTCTGATCCTCTATAGTGTGCGCAGCACAAAAACCAAGCCGTTTTTATTTTAACACCAAACAAATATTCAAATTAGCAGGTATGCCGGAAACGCCAGATAGACAAAAGCGGCGACGGGAAGAGGTATCTCCAACCAAGAAGCAGCTTGACGCCAGCGCACCGCAGACCAAGCGACTTCAGTCCAGCGACGATGTTGTGCTCTGGATGCCAATATCGCCACAGGGCACACTGCGAAACGCACTCCGACAGCGCGCCCCCTCTGCGTCAACCATTGCCAATGCCGCCTCAGATACGCACAAGATTGTACAGCAGATAATAGGAAACCGGCACACTCAACATGCAGCAGCTAACGCAGACGACAAGCTCTTTTCTGATGGAGGAACTGGCCCAGTAACGCCAGTAGCACAAAGAGCAAAGACGCTTACTTTATCGAAAAATGAAAAGTCTGTGGATAAGCGAGAGCTTTTGTCGAGCCTGTTGGAGCCGGACACAGCAAATACGAAAGGAGGTAGTAGCTCGCCCACGCTGCAGATCCACGGAGCCAGAAAAAAATTAGCTGAGCAGCAAGCGGAAGCAGATATGGATGATTTGGGTCTGGACGATATAGACTTTGACGAGCTGATGGACGGGCTGGTCGGTTTTGATGATATGATGCAGACTCCAGTTCAAAGCGAATCCGCCGAAGCCGCAACAGCTGATACACAAGATTCAGGAGCCGATAATCAGAATACAAGAGATAGCCAGCGGTTTCGCAATTACGAGAGGTGTTTGACGCTGCTGGTGACCGAGGGGTGGTATGTGGAAGGGCAGCAACACCATGTACAGGCAGGAACACGAGGAGCACGGCAGCAAAAAGTAGTACGAGTGTACTCACAAACGGCGGTGCGGGAACGCACATTGCTGCTGCGGTCCGAATGGGTGGCTACGCCGATAAGAATTGGCGACTATATAAACATCGTGGGTTCGCTGGAACAAGCAGAAACAAATGGTGGCGAATTAGTAATTGATTCGCAGTACAGCGACGTGTTGCCAATTCTGCATCCAGATATCCTGGTATCGTGTACACGTCTGTCAGACGCATTCTCTTGTCTGCGGCGAGCCGTACTACGCGACCGGGTGCGAGAGATCCCAGAGGGCAATGAACCATCGACAGTGATGCTGCTGGGCACGCTGCTGCATGATCTGTTTCAGGGATGTGCGCAGACGAACCAATGGGACGACGCGGCAATGAGAGAGCAGATCAAGAAGCTTATCGAGACCAACATCGAGCAGCTGTGGCAGTGCGGTGTAGACGAGGCCACAATGTACGGGCAGGTGGCAGAAATTGTGCCAGTGTATCAGCAGTGGGCACAGACGTATATGCACGCACAGCCCCAACCGCAGGCTCAGTATACAGAGCAAGGAAAGCCCAGTGATGAGCGCGTGGCGGTGACACGGATCCTCAACATAGAAGAGAACGTGTGGTCGCCCAAGTTTGGGCTGCAAGGCAAAGTAGATCTGACAATAATGGCACAGTATACGGGACGCACGGTGGTGGAGCCATTTGAGCTGAAGACAGGCCGCCGAACAGACAATCCAAGCCATCGAGCACAGCTGGTAATGTACACACTGCTGTTGGCTGACCGCTACGGAGTGGACATCAACGCAGGGCTGCTGTACTACCCGCGCTCAGGTGAGCTGGTGCGAGTGCCGCGGCTGGATGTGGAGCTACGGGCGCTGGTAGCACAGCGCAATGTCATGAGCGGGTTTTTGGCTCATGCGCCTGAGTCATCCCAGCGCGTGCTGCCAGATATGCTGCGCAGCGAGTTTATGTGTACGCGTTGCGCGTTCCAGGCACCCTGCTTTGTCATGCACCGGGCATTGGAGGACGGCAGTGCCCGTACGGCTGGTATTGGAGCCGCTGCGTGGGAGACACAGACGGCGCATCTGAGCGCACTGCATCTGGCGTTTGTGCGGCAGTGGATGACGCTGATTGATAGCGAAGAGGCCGATATGCTGCGATTCCGAGCAGAGTTGTGGACAATGCAGGCGGCATACCGCGAGCAGCAGACAGGACGGTGCCTGGCAGGTGTGCGTCTGGATGTAGATAGCATAGAGGACTCGGGCGAGATCGGCTCGTATAGCCGTTTTCGCATGACATTTCGGGCCCGAAATACCGCGTCGGTGCTGAACAGCCAGCTGGCTGTGGGCGATCCTGTGGTGGTGTCGGCTGAGCCTGCACAGTACGGGCTGGCCGTAGGATATGTTGCTGCCATTGACCAATCAGGAGTGCGTGTGGCGGTGGACCGGCCCATTCGTGGCAAGCCCAAGCGCCAGCAGGGGTTTGATCACCGCCGCTGCCAGCAGTTTGAGTCCTTGATGGAGATTCGGCCCCATGGCTCTAGCGAGCAGACCATTGTTCATTCAACAGTGCCTGAAAGCGCAGGATCTGATGTGTTCCGGATTGACAAGGACGAGCTGAGCTCGGGAATGAGCCGAGTGCGCGCAAATGTTCTGCGACTGTTTGTGGGCACATCGGCAAGGCATCGGCGGCTGATAGTGGACTTGGATGCACCGACGTTTTCTGCTCTGCCGATGCAGGCCGAAGCGCGTATTGTGGAGATACAGCGGGCTGAACGGCTGAACACGGGCCAGGCCACGGCGCTACGGCGTGTGCTGGCGGCCGACGACTATGCGCTGGTAATGGGCATGCCTGGTACTGGCAAAACCACCGCCATAGCGGCACTGGTACGTGTGCTGGTGCATCTGGGCAAGTCGGTTCTGCTGACATCATATACGCATGCGGCAGTGGACAATGTGCTGCTAAAGCTTCTTGACAGCGGCATATCGATGGTGCGTCTGGGAAATCGCAGCAAAGTGCATCCACGGGTAGCTAGATTGCTGCCACCATCTGCTTCAGAAGCTACAAGTGTGCGTGAGCTGGATGAATTTTTCCGCAATGCGCAGGTTGTAGCCACAACGTGCCTGGGCACAGGCCATGCTGTGTTTTCTCGGCGCCGCTTTGATTTCTGCATAATTGACGAGGCCTCACAAATCACGCTGCCGGTGTGTCTGGGCCCGCTGCTGGAAGCCCGGCGCTTTGTGCTGGTGGGCGACCATCGGCAGCTGCCTCCGCTAGTGCGTAACTCGGCTGCACGCGATGCTGGCCTGGGCATGTCTTTGTTTAAGCGTCTTTGCGATGCTCACCCGCTTTCGGTGGTCCGTCTTGAGTTTCAGTACCGCATGAATGCTGATATCCAGCGCTTGGCAAACTCTATCATTTACGATGGCCACTTGCGCTGCTCGTCGTTGCAGGTTGCTGACCGCCGCATTCAATATAAGCGTCCGCTCAACGAGGCTGTACGCCTGCTGGCTCAAAATTACCATACGCCGCTTAAACCTGCTGGAAATTTTGCGTGGGCCGTTAAAGCACTTGATCCACTGCATGGTGCTGTGTTTATAGACACTGACGACATTCCTGCGCGTGAGTGTCGCTTAGAAGGTAGCGAGTCGGCCCAAAACGATACTGAAGTACGGCTGATCAAATCGCTTACATCTCTTTTGCAGCAGTGTGGTGTAGAAGGTCGTAATGTAGGCATTTTATCGCCATTTCGTGCACAACTGCGTCAGCTTGAAATTGCCTATGGCATTCGCTCTGATTCGGGCGATATTATTCCAACCAACGATGAACCGCAATCATCGGCTGTGCGCACATACACCGGCATTGAAATGCATACCATTGACCGCTATCAGGGCCGTGATGCCGAAGTTATTATTATTTCGTGGGTGCGCAGTAACTCTGCTCGTGCTATTGGCGAGTTGTTGCGTGACTGGCACCGCATCAACGTTGCTATTACTCGTGCCCGTAATAAGCTTATTATGGTTGGCTCGCGTTCTACTCTGTCTAGATCTCCGTTGCTGGCTGCTATGTTGGATATCCTGGATAAGAATGGTTCTATTGTTAAAGTACCTGCAACTGCAGCTATCCTTGCAGACTCTCCTACTGAACCAAAAGACAGCAACTCTAACTACAATACTCCTGCAAGAGCTACTGCTGGCACTGCTCTGCTAAAGACACGCCCTATTACCAACAATCTTCTTGCTGGTTAAATCATTGTGAGCTGTTGTGTATTTAAACGTGATTTATAACTTTACACTATTTGCATTCTATTCTAAGCCTTAGTAAACTAGCAATTTTCCTTGCAAATGGTGGATGCTGCCTCCGAGCCAGAAAGAAGAAATGAGGGAAGACTTTGAACACCAAGTTCATGGAAAATTACTAAGCAAACACCCTGAATTTTTCTGCTGCAGTACAAACTTATTTTATTATTCTAAAACTAAAGAGTAGTAAGCTACAAATAGATATAGCACAGTGGCTACTTTTAAGCGATAGCCGTATGTGCTGAAACGCCACTATAAGTTTTGTTCTGCACTGCCATGTGTCATTCTTCATCTTATTTTGAAAAATTAATTGTATACGTTTTAAATACGTATTTATTACTTCCATCGCAGCTCTTGATAGTTTGCACATATAAGACAGACCTTTTTGCCAGTGCTTCTGCTTTGGTCCATGCAACTGCTAGGCAGCCATCATCGATGTAGCTATCTTCTAAACTCCCTTCATCGTCTTGTTTAACCAAGATGCTATAGGGCATAATAGGATATAAAAAAGATAAAAAGAAGGAAAAAAATAATTTTCCGCATTTATGATACCGCTTTGGCGCATTGTTTTCTGACGTCATAGGCGGTGACTTTGTCTTTGAAAGCCCAACATTTATCTTTGTAAAACTATTAAGCAAATCTGGCAGCTTAAGCAGCATAGCTTAGTGTATAATGCATTGCTAGCTACTCTGAGAAGTATTTTGAGTAATAGAAGGCTAGAGTATGTTAGAATTCTGGATTCAGGCCATTGTTCTGGTATGCATACTGTTTGGTGCAGTCCATAATGGCTTTAAGCTTGAGCATTTGTTGATGTGCATTAGTAAATAATACATTATCACCAATAAACTACCTCACCTTTTTACTAGCTGTGCAAACAATACGCACGCTTGCTTTCATAGAAACATGCAAATGGTGCTTGGAACTCTAGTTTTCTTTAGATTGCCAGTTAGGTAATAAAGAATGGCTGTTAACAAACTATAATGCTTTATTTTGGACGCTTTTTGTGCAATGTAAGAATACAAGTAGCGCAGAAGGGTAAAGCAAAATTTTTAAATGCAAAAAAATTCTATGATTATTGCAGTTTGTAAATTAACCAGTATCAAAGTTCAACAAACATAGGTTAGAGCAAGAAGTATATCTAAAAAAACCCTCAAATTTTTAATCCAATTCCCCGTTTTTACTCGATGAAGTCTTAATAATTTTTTTTTGTAATAAATAGCAATGAGGTCATTTTAATAAAAAGCCCATTAAGTTGTAAATTAGAAATGAAATAGTTGAAAAATGGTGTAATGCTGAAACCACAGTATATTTGCTGATTCAAGTCTACTACAAAAAAGAAAGAAAATTTTTTATTTATCATCTTTAATATAATTCCAACTCAACTCAAAAGACAACAAAATGAAGATTCTCTGTAAAGTAAAAACAAACACTGACAAGTGTACTGAATTCTACGAAGAGTGTGAATCTACTTATAGCGTTTATCAAGCCTTTTTAAGCAATAGAGGGTTAAGTTATGTATCTATCACCAATTCTGGCCATAGTGCAGGCGTATACATTGTGTGGTGCTCTTAATCAGAAAGTTTTAATAACAATTGCGCATTTTCAAGTGTGAAACCTTAGCAGCCTCAGCTATCTAATGTAAACTTGCGATACCAATTCTTTTGAAGTTAGAAGTAAATAAACACATTTCTAAAAAAAACTAATTAGTTTTATGCGAAAAGAACCAAATCCTAGTTAGTGCTCTAACGCCTTTAAAAGAATAAAGTAGCCATTATAGTAGCAGCAGCGTAAAAAACAGCTCTTTCAAATATCCAGCGCTTATTTTTTTAATATTTTGCAAGCTTTGCAAAGATAATAAACTTTGGTTTTGGGGCAAGACATTGCGAGAAGACCTCCTATATGGTCAGTTCTCTTGCTAAGCATTTTTTTACTTTTAATCAGAGAGCTATGTGAACAGCCCAGAGGTAAACCAGCAGCCAAAATAAGCTGAAATTATTAAATTTATCTACATATTTAACACACAAGCAGAAAAATTCCCAATTAATTATTTTTAATAGAGAAATAATTAAAAGCGAAGGCTAGAAAATGGGGGGGCTGACTATATTAAATTTGCCCAACCGCATTGAACGATAGATTAACCAGTCAAACTTAATGTGTAAATGGCTAAGTCGAATAATACAATGAAAAATGAAATATGACGTTTTGATATACACGCTTGCCCACTTTTAAATTGCCAATTCAAGCCTACTATAAAAGAAGAAAAAACGGGAAGGTGTATTCTTATTATTTATCTTTTAAACCAACAACAACTAAACTAACAATGACACAGAAAGTTCGTTTCATCGTGGAATTCAGCTCTGGAAAGGTGACTGAGTTCTATGAAACATGCAATATCAAACATTCTTCTTTGAGAGCAGTTTTGAAGGAACACGGATATGAATCTTTTGCCATTACTGATTCTGGCCATAATGGAGGCGTATACACCGTTTGGTGCTCCTAATCTGGAGACTCCTACAGCTACTACACACTTTTAGTGAGCATTTTGAACGACATAATTGAGGAAAAATGAGCTTATAGCACCAATATCTGTTTTTATGAGTTGGCTATAAATAAATCCCCTTTAAAAACTAATAATTATATTTGTTATATAAAAATGTTTTTCCACAAGAAAAAGTTGTATTCCTCTTTTGGGAACCAGCTACGTTTTTCACCATATATTCATGCCAAGCTTTGTTGGCTCTGATAAGTGGCATGATATGATCAGGGTTTATATCTGGCTCTCAATCATACAACAATATTTGTGTATTAGCAGATAAAGCTCAATTGATGTCCTAAATATCATTTATAGACAAGTATTGCTTATTAATACCGATAATATAATGAAAAAGGCATGAATAAGAACCAAATAGAACACATTTCATTCCTAAGCTTTTTGTAAGCTTGACAAATGTTGTAAAAGAAAAGAAAATATTCTTTTGGTTTTAGGGCAAGACTTTGCAATGAAGGAGCGCAAATGCCCAAAATCCTTGCCATTATTTTTCTTATGATCAGAAAGATTTATGCATAGTAAAATAGCAAAACAGCTGCCCAAAAATTTAACCATTTAATTGAAGATGTCTACACATCTTAATCATAGAATTAAAGCTAAACTATATGATTTTGGCACGTTTAAGACATAAGCTTTTTTAGTTTTTTAAATAAGAAAAGTAGAAGTAATTGGCAGCAAATTCTAAAAAATAAATTAGGGGTGTAGACTTAACATACTTCCCCAAGTTTGCTGCCCAAATAAAACTACAAAGCGAAGTTTATAAGCGGAGAAAAATCTACCTAATATAAAGAACTTTTGTCTTTGCATTTAAAAAAATTGGGGAAAAGTACTATTTGGTATGATGTAGTGACAATGAACAAACTATCCAAAAATTATAATTGTCATCTCAAGTTCGCTATAAAAAGAAAAAAACGTCTCATATTCCTTGCTATCCATCATTACATTTCTTATTCCAAGACAATAACAGTAAGAACAACAATGGCACAGCAAGTTCGATTCATCGTGGAATTCGACACTGGAAAGGTGACTGAGTTCTATGAAACATGCAATGCCGGCTATTCTTCTTTAAGAGCAATTTTGAAGAACCACGGATATGAATCTGCCAGAATTACTGATTCTGGTCATAATGCAGGCATATACACTGTGTGGTGCTTCCAATCTGGTTATTCTTAACTGTACATTTGTAGATGTGCAACTATTATGGCCTATTTAAAAATATTTTATTGGCAATAAATAAAATTGAACCTAATGCTAGCTGGTCCATAGTATTACCAGCACATCAGAAAACGGCCAAAACGGATGTGTCTTGAATAAAGCACCCTATATAATAGAGATAAAGAAAGAAAAACTACAAAGTAAAAAAAGAGAGGTTTCACGCAGTCAACAGGCGCGAGACAATCTTTGAAGCAAAAAAGTAAGCTACAAGCACAATAAGAATAATCCATTTTCTAGGCAACCCAGTCAGGCCAGCCCCCATCTCTCTAGCATGCTGCGGGTTTGCAGTCTCGACTGCAGGCTTTCGAGTAACTTTTTGCCTCTCCACATCTGCTTTCTGACAGACCTTGGACTTTTTCTCCGGCTCAATCCCTTGGTCGCCAATCGGTGCTGGCTCAGCAGTACATAGCTCAGGAAACACTTCTCGGAACATACGATTGGCCAGGTTGAATTTGTGCGACTTGCGTGCCAGTGCTTTACGGTCCGTAGCTGACGCACGGATGCTTCCCGTGGTTGCCTCTTCCTCCACCATAAACGACAACATGCCGTTCAGTATTGTTGATACCGACCATGCCGGATTCCACGTGTCCGGGTGAAAGTTGCTCATGCTCATACATATGTTTGTGTTTGTTTGAAACCGCCCGCTGGGAGTAATCATTTGTATTGCCGGTGGCTTGTACGGGTAGTCGGATGGGAACTTTAGCTTGCCTACGAGAAAGAGATTTAGGCATGCGGAATTTAAGAAAGCGTAATTGGACTTACCATGATATTCTCCGCCTTCGTAAGGTGTATCGGGTGGGCCGCGAACAACATAGTGCCACTCGAGAATGTTCGTTTCTAAGGGCTTTGCGGTAATAAAGGGGGTAGGCGTTTTGACCATAGCCATATACTCCTTCTTCAAGCGCTTGAACGCTGCCTTAGAAGCCATGATTTAAGTAAGGAAATGAAGTATAGAAATGTGGAGCAGGAAAAATAAAAGAGAAAAGAAAAATGTATTGGGCAAGAAGTTTAGCTGACAAGCACGTGTATCACGAACACTCAACATCCTCAACAATGTTGTTTTTATCGACATAAATCGTAAGGCGCCGGTGGGTGCGGTAGCGCGAGTAAGGGGCAAAGGGGCCCAGGATGCGGTAGGGTTTGGGCAGCTCCTCCTCCAGAACACGCTTTTGCGAGATGTTTTTGGGCGGCGGCATGTGCTTTTGCTGGATATACGCCTTTTTCAGCACTGGCCGCCACTCCTCAGCAAAGCCTACAGGAAAACACACAGTGTATTAGCCCAATCCTTCAAGAGCCGCCTGCAAATACGTACATCGGTCAAAATCGCTGTTCACTTGGGGGATTACCAGCGCTAGAGCGCAGAGAGCAAGCGTTAGGTGCCAGAGCAATCTCAGCATGGCGTGCATGGGCTGTGCGCAGAGAACTAAATGCTAAATGAAAAAAGTATGCTAAATATACCACTAGCCGGATAACCGCACCTTTAAGGCTTCAAAATGCTACTGCTAATTTTTTATAGTTTGAAAAATAGCTCCAGACTCGTAAAACATCTAGCGGAAAATACGCTTGAACACGCCCAGAATGGTGTGCCGCCGGTGCCGGTCCTTGGCCTCATCTGACAAGTCTGCAGCATCGTCATAGGCGCTTTGCTGCTCAGCTGCAAGCTCGCCTTCGCTGGCATCGCCGCTGCGCTGGGCGGACGCTGTGGCCGGATACGAGCCAGGGATCACAGCTGGGTGCTTGGCGTCCTCGTCGGCCTCATCGTCAACAACAGTTGCCGACGGCGCACCGCTTCCACGCTTGCTCTCCTGCGATGTCCGCGATGAGCGGTACTGCGACACGATCTTTTCGCGCGTGTCTGAAAACAGCCGTGTCGGACTCATTGCGCGTGCCTCGCGTGCACTGGCGGACGTCTCGGCTCGGCGCCCTGAAATGAACCGCCGCATCCGCTGGCCAACTGAAACGTCGACGTCTCCGCCGATGCCCGAGTCGCGCGACTTGCGTCCTGTTGATGTCGCGCTCACTGCTGACACGCCCACCACCGCCGATGCCTTCTGCGCTGCGTGCAGATCGTCCATGGTGATTATTCCTGGCGTTACCGAAGCGGTGTCTCCAAATAGCGACTCAGGATAGTGCATCACATACGACGGCGTAGCCGGATTTGGCTCGGCTTCTGCCGCCAGCGTCTCGCTGCTCATTGCACGCGCCGCTGCCATGTCCTCCTTTGAGAATGCCGGTGGTCCAGCCTGGCCTTCGTCTTTCTTTGTGCTTTCCTCGGGCTTGTCGGTAGGTACCGCAGTTGTTGGCGTTTCGGGCACAATTGCTGTGTGCTCGTCAGACTTTTTAGCAGACAAAACAGCAGCTGTTGCTGCAGCACCGCCAACTGCTGTCAGCGTAGCACCAATTGCCAAAGCCTTGGCGGTAGAACCATCATCTGGGTGCTCGGCAGTGGTCTCCTTTTCTTCGGACTCTTCAGGAACTGGCTGTGCTGGCTCCTCTTGCTTGAGCTCTTCAGCAGCCTCAACAATAGGCTTGTCCTTATTCTGTAACTCGGAAACCGATGCTTTTGCGAGTGCCTGCACCGGCTCTTCCTGTTTAGGCTCAGATGCAGCGGCTGGCTCCTCAGTAACCTGCTCTTCGCTGGTCTTGCTCTTGAACGTTGATCCATCAGCAGGAACTTGCACTGGCTCTCCCTGTTTCGGTTCCTCAGCAACAGGTACATCCTCAGCCTTGCTATCAACAGCCGGCTCATCTGTAGATGCTGCAATAGGTTCCTCCCGCTTCAACTGCTCGCTGGTCTCAGCAATAGGCTTGCCATCATCTTTAATGCCAGCAGCCAACTCCTCTTCAGACTTAGTAACTGGATCTTCTTGCTTCGATTCCTCAGCAGCTTCCGTAGCAGGTTTGTTGTCTGTCGCACTATCAGTAGCCGATTCCTCTGTAGGAATCTCTAGGGACTCTTGCCTGAGCTCAGAAACCGCCTCACTGACTGCTTTGCCATCAGTGGCCAATTCCTCGCTAGGAGGCACAGAATCTTCCAGCTTTGTTTCTTCCACAGGTGTAACAGGCTTGTCCTCAGCTTTTACTTCGTATGCAGTTTCCTCGGGAACTGCTTGCGTTGGCTCTTCCAGATCGGGTTTGGTGGCAGGTACGTCCTCAACAGAAACTTGCGCTGGGTCGGCAGCAGGCAAATCGTCAGGCTTGTTATCGGTAGATGGCTCTTCTTGTTTGGGCACCTCCTGTTTTGATTCCTCGGCAGAAACAGGCACATCCTCAGCGAGTTCCTGTGTTATTTTGGTAACAGGCTCATTGACTGCCTTGTTATCAGCAACCACATCCTCAGTCTCCTCTGCTTGTTTCTGCTCTTCGGCAGGCACATACATGCCCTCATGGCTAGTTATGCTGTCAGCAACCAGTCCTCTGGCAGAAACCTGTGCTGGTTCCTCCTGCTTTGGCTCCTCCATAACCTCAGAGATTGGTTCATCTTCAGCCTTGACATCTGCAGCTGAGCCCTCGGTAGATGGTGGTGCTGGCTCTTCCTGATTTGATTCCACAGGAGGCTCAATGCTAGGCTTATCTTCGGCCTTTGTTTCAGCATCCAGAACTTCTGCATGCAGTTGAGCCGGCTCCTTCTGCTCGGGCTCTACAGTAGACGTAAATCCAGGCGTGTCATCCTTGACTTCCACAACAGCTGAAGTTTCAACAGACTCTTCCTGCTTGAGCTCTTCCACAGGCGCAGCAGCTGGTTTCTCAGCAGGCAATTGTGCCGATTCTTCCTGTTTGGGCTCGTCGACATGCTTGACATCCGAAACTAATTCCTCAGCAGCATCCTGCTTCGGCTTTTCCTGCTGAGACTTCTCAGCGGATTCAACAGCAGGAATTTCGCCAGCCTTGTTATCGGAATCCACCTCTTCAGTTGGCGCTTCTGTTGCCTCCTTCTGCTCAAGTTCCTCAGAAGCCGTCTCCTCGACAGATTCTTGCGTTGGCTTTTCAATATTTGGCTTATCGTCAGTATTGACTTCAGCAGAAGCTTGCACGAGATTGTCCTGTTTTGGCTCGTCGGCAGATACAGCTGGGGCAGCAAGAGGCTCAGCGTCGTCCTTGACGTCAAAATCCGTTTGCACTGGCTCTTCCTGTTTGGATTCAACAGCAGGCACATCGACATCCTCTGCCATGGCAGTTGATTCCTCGATAACATCCTGCACCGGGTCCTCTTCCTTTGGTTCTTCAGCCTTTTGTGGCGATTCTTCTGGCTTGCCATCCTCCGCTAGAACTTGCACCAGCTCTTCCTGGCTTGTCTCATCTTCAGGCGCAGCAATAGGCTTGTCGTTGTCGTTGATCTCAGCAGCCGTTTGCACTGGCTCCTCCTGCTTGGGTTCATTGGCAGGCACATCCTGAGCAAGTGCAGCAACAAGCTCCACCTTCGTGGGCTCACCGGTAGGCTTGTCGTCAGCTTTGGCTTCAGAAACCAATTCCCTTGCGGATAAATGTACTGGTTCTTCCTGCTTTGACTCCTCAGCAGGATCAGCGGTGGGCTCATTGTCAACCTTACCATCCGTATCCAATTCTTCAACTGGTGCAGCAATAGGCTCAGCGCTAGCCTTGCTATCCGGAATAGATTCATCTGCAGTCATCTTCACCGGCTCCTGCGTTAAATCCTCAACAGGTACAGCGACGGATTCCTTTACTTTTGGCTTCTCAACAAGCTCAACATCAAGCACATCGACAGCATTGCTATCGGCAGCCAGGGTTTCAGCTGGCCGAGCAACAGGTTCTTCCTGATTTGACTCCACGGCTACCTCTACCTGCTTTGGTTCCTCAATAGGCTCGGAAACAGCCACACCATCAGTCTTGCTATCAGTGGTGACATCCTCAGCAGCACTTTGCTCCGGTTCCTCCTGATTTGGCTCCTCATCTGGCTTAACAGTAGAGAAATTGCTATCAGCGATCTGTTCTTTGGCAGGCGCTGGTATTTGCTCTGTATCTACAACTTTGTCAGTTGATGCAGCAGCAGGCTGATCGTCGGCATTGTCATCAGTAGCTGGTTCCTCAGCGGCCGTTTGAATGGGCTCCTCCTGTGCTGACTCAGCAGATGATTTATCGTCGATTTTGTCATCAGAAACCAACTCCTCTACAGAGGATTTTGCTGGTTCTTGCTGCTTTAGATCCTCAGCAGGCTCAGTTGTAGGCTCATCGCTAACCTTGCTGTCGGCCACTAATTCCTCTGCAGCAACTTCCTGCTCGACCTCAGCAGATTCAGTCGCTGCTTTGCTGTCGATAACCAATTCATCTGCAGCAGCCTCGATTGGTTCCTCCTGTTTTGGCTCTTCAGTAAACGCAGAAGCGGGCTCATCTTCAGCCTTGTTAACGGAAGTTAATTCCTCAGTAGGCACTTGCAATAGCTCTTTCTGCTTGGGCGCTTCAGCAGCTAATTCCTCGACGGCCTGTTTCGATTCTTCCTGTTTAGCTTCCTCAGCTGCAGAGGCAGCCTCGTTATTCTTTGATTCCTCAGCAGGTGGAGAAGCAGGGGTGCGTACTGGCTCTTCCTGTTGCGGTTCTTCAGGAATGGTAAGCTTACCATCCGCCTTTTCCTCGGTATCCAATTCGTCAGGCACCGATTGCTCTGGTTCTTCCTGCTGTGGCTCTTCTACAGGCGTATCAGCAGTCTCGCCGTCAGCCTTACTATCAGAATTTGCTAACTCTACAACCTCAGAAACAGGCACGTCCTCAGGTTTGCTATCGGTGACCAATTCAGCTGCAGAAGCGTGTATTGGCTCTTCCTGCTTCAAATTTTCGATAATCTCAGCAACGGGCTTCTCATCGGGGGTTGCCTCGGTATCTAAATGCTCAACAGGATCTTGCACGGGCTCTTCCTGCTCTGATTTCTCAACAGGCTCAGGAGCAGAGACATCAACAATATTGCTACCAGAAGCAGAATCGTCAACTAGTGCAGCAACTGATTCGTCAGCCTTTGTCTCTGCACCAGACTCGGCGGTAGCAGATACATTGTCAGTCTTGCTATCAACAGCCAGCTCTTCAGCTGATGCCTGCACTGACTCCTCCTGCTTATTTTCAGCGGCCATGACGACAACCTTGTCTTCAGTTTTTGCCTCGAAAACCACGTCGTCAGCAGTAGCAGGCACATCGTCAACCAACTCTTCAATCATTTGCGCTGGCTCTTCCTGCTTTAGCTCCTCAACAGGCTTGTTGTCATCCTTGCGATCAGAAGCTAATTCCACGACTGGCTCTTGGGTTGGTTCCTCTGAAGACGCAGCAACAGCTACAGGCTTTTCCTGTTCAGGCTCAGTAGCAGAAATATCATCAGTCTTGCTATCAGTAGCCGATTCTTCGACAGCTTCCTGCACTGGTTCTTCAGCAGCAGGTTTCTCTTCGGATTTGCTATCGGTAACTAGTTCCTCTGCAGATGCTGCAACAGGTTCTTCCTGCTTCAATTCCTTGTCAGGAGCTTGCTCAGTTTCTTGTGCTAACTCGGTAGCGCTAGGCACATCGTCAGCCTTGGCTTCGGCAGCCGATTCCTCTGCAGGTGCTTTCACCGATGCTTCCGGCTCTGGTTCATCGGCCAGCACAGCAGTAGGCTCATTTCCGAGCTTGCCACCAGCAATAGGTTCCTCAGCATCAGCCTCTTCTGTTTCCTGTCTGAACTCCTCCACGGGCGCAGCAGAAACAGCTGTAGATTTGCTGTCAGCATTGGCCTCACTAGCGGCTTGCACTGTCTCCTCCTCCTGCTTCGGCTCTTCAGAAGAAACTTGCGTGGACTCCTCTGCTAGCTCCTCAGCAGCAGGCTTATTGTCAGACTCGACTTCAGCATCCAATTCCTCTGTAGATGCAGCAACAATCTCCTCCTGCTTAGGCCCTTCAATTGGCGCAGCAATGAACTCATCTTTAGGCTTAAGTTCCTCTTGCTTTGGCTCTTCCACGGGTTCAGTAGGCACATCGCTTGCCTTTGTCTTTGGCGCCAATTCCTCAGAAACCGATTGCACCGGCTCCTCAGCAGCCTCAGCAGCCTCAGCAGCCTCAGCAGCAGGCACATCCCTAGCCATAGTCTCAGAAGTCAGTTCTTCCGCTTGCTGCGGCAGTTCTTCCGACTTGGAATCCTCAGCAGAATTCTGTACTGGCTCTTCATGCGCTGTCTCTTGAGCAGCAGATTTATCAACAGGCTCGTCATCGGCATTCACTTCTTCGGCAGATTCAACTACAGATTCTTCCTGTTTGACCTCTTCAGCAGCAACCTTGTCAGCAGCCTGAATATCCGTAACAGGTGCAGCAACAGGTTCCTCCTGCTTAGGCTCATTAGCGAGTTCAGCTTCAGCCATTTGAACTGGCTCCTCTGGCTTGATATCCTCAGCAGAAGCGAATTCTTCCCGTTTTGGCTCATCTACGGGCATATCGTTAGCCTTAATACCCGCCAATTCTTCAGCCTTTTGTGCTGGCTCCTCAGAAACCGGCTCAACTTGCTTAGGTTCATCGGCAGGCTTAATTTCCGCCGCTTGCGCGGACTCCTCCTGCTGTAGTTCCTTAGCCGGCACAGTAATAGGCTCGCCGCTAAATTTGGTCTCAGCAGCCAATTCTTCCGCTTTCAGCGTTGGATCCTTCTGCTTTGCTTCCTCAACAGTAGTAGGCTCGTCGCTAGCATGGGCCTCGGCCAA